>JAXIVJ010001567.1:0-75000 GCA_036785665.1 Chirona hameri
TATAGGGTTGATGATGATGATGATGATGATGATTGGGGTTTTTGGGCGCACCGACTACTTATGGTCACTTGGCGCCCATAGCGAAGTTCATCGTGTCACTATGGTATACATATATATACTATAGGTATTCCGATGGCTGAGATGAAGGTAAACAATGGATGTCTGAATAGCTGCTGAATCGTCCCCTAAAAGCTGACACAAAGTTAGTGGAGAAGAAGTCTGGACGAAGAAGCGTGATCGTTCAGCAGCGAGGAGCGGACATACAACCAGCATATGTTTTACGGAGAGTATCGACCCACAGCGAGCACAGATTGGCCTGCTGTCATTACACACTAGATAGCCGTGAGTTGCATAGGTGTGACCGATGCGTAGCCTACAAGAATAACTTCCTCCCTCCTAACTTTGCGGGAACTGGAGTGCCAGACGCCCAGCCTGGGCTTTATTTCCCGTAGCCTATTTCTGCCTGCTCCATCCCACACTTGTTGCCATTTGCCTAGTAGAGATGCAGTGATGGCCGGAAAGAAATATCTCGCTGGAAGGGGCAGACGTCGCGTACACCGCACCTGAGCAGCACGCTTTGCAGCAGCGTCCACCAGCTCATTCCCATGTATTCCCACGTGACTGGGGATCCAACAAAGAGTGACCTGTTTACCTGTCTGATGTAATTCAGTGATACGCCTTAAAATATCCTGTAAAATGTTCTGAGTGGGATAAAAGGTTCAGAATGCCAAAAGGCTGCTCAGAGAGTCCGTTAAAATAAGGTGTAAAGAGCCATTCCCTACTTCAATAAAATCGAGCGCTTTCACCAGGCCTATAAGCTCGGATGTAAACACGGACGCTTGTTTTGGCAGTCTTGTATCGTCACCACTCAAAAAAGCACAGCCTACTCCTTGGTCTGTCTTAGAACCGTCTGTATAGGTGCGAATATGACCCTCGTATGACGCGATGTGCTCCATCGCCATCGCTCGAAACACCTCACACGGTAAGTCGTTCTTCTTACTCTGCGAAAGTGAGATATCGATCGTGGGAGTTCCCAATTGCCATGATGGGGTCTGCAACTGCTAAACACGCATAATATTACGCAGCTGCACATCATTGTCAAAAAAGAACTCCTTCACTCTCAGACAGAAAGCACTCGAACCGCCCTCTGGATCCATGGCTGTAAACTGAAAGGGCCTCACGCGAAAATACAGACTCATATGCAGGGTGCGTAGGAAATTGTCGAAGTTTTGTAGCGTACCGCATACCAAGTCGCTGTCTTAGTAAAGATATAGGAGACTCATGTACCTCTGCAAGCATGCTGTCTATTGGCGACGTGCGAAAGACCCCGGTAGCAATACGAATCGCTGCATGATGGATGGTGTCGAGGGCCTTCTTGCGAGTTTCGCTGGCCCTATCATAAATCAAGCATGCGTAATCTAGCTTGGACCAGTGTTCTATTGCCCTGGCTTGGACCGAATAAGCGTGCGGTATAATAACAACAGCGTGCTTCTGTCTACCCCGTACGATGTACGGGATACAAATGTTAAACTATTAAGTGATTTAAAACACTTATCCCTTAGCTGATTCAGATGCTCTCTGTACGTAACCTTTCGATCCATGTTTACTCCCAGAAACTTGACCACGGGCCGAACCTGGATCGGCTGCCCGTGCAGCCGGAGCTCCATGCCCGGGCAGTGGCGGCGGCGTCTACAGAAGTGTATCGCTCCTGTCTTAGCTGTGGAGAATTTTAAGCCATTTATCTTACTCCACCTCTCTATTTATTGGCTTGCCTCTATTTATTATATTATTTAGTGCCAACTGCAGTTGTCTCTCCGTGTATCTCGTGCTTGATGAGGGTGACCATATAGCGAAATCATCGACATACAGTGACCGACCAATGGTCTGCGGAAGGTTATCGCCAATATCGCTTACCATGATCGAAAACAGTGCCACGCTTAAAACTCCGCCTTGCGGTACTCTGCTGACCTGGGTAAACCTATCAGAGAGTTGATTTCCCACTCGGACACGACAAAATCGGTCAGATAAAACATATTCAGAAACTTTCCCATAAATCCTCTGACGCCTTATCTAAAAGGTTTTAACAGAATACCGTGCCGCCATGTTGTGTCAAACGCCGCCTCGATGTAAATAAACACCGCTTCAACATGCCGCTGCTTTTTAAAATTCAACCGTACAACTGAATCAAGGGTTAGCACATGGTCTACTGTGCTACGGTATTTGCGAAAACCACACTGCGCATCCGTAAAAATGCCTTGATGTTCCAAAAACCAGGTCAGTCGAGCGTTCACCATTTTTCCATTAGCTTACACAGGGCGGAGGTTAGCGAGACGGGCGATAATGAAGCGGATCCAGGCCTGACTTATCTGGTTTCAAGAGCGGAACCACTGTGGCTTCTCGCCAAGCCTCCGGAAACTGACCATACTCCCAGATCCAGTTTAAAGTACCCAGCAGCTTCTCTAAAACACATTCAGGGAGGTTCCGCAGCATGTCGTTATGGACGCTGTCTGGTCCCTCGACACACTACGCAATGTACTTATTGCCGATCTGAGCTCCGACATGGTGAGAGGTTCATTGTAGCTGTGCTCTACTGTTGTAATAACATCGATCCCTATTCCCTCACAGCGAGCCCTGTGGCGCTCAAACTGCGGGCCAGGGTCGTCGACCCTACTGCGCTCAAAAAGCGCTCGGGCTATTACATTGGCGACCTCTGCCGGGTGGAATATGTCCTGTCCTCCTACATGCTGCACTGGAAGAGGAATTGTAGAGAAACGTATCGCGATGATACACGGCATAACCTTTCACTGAACATTGCGAGTCTGGTGCTAGCTTTGTCTCTTGGAGTAATATGGCCAAAGGGTTTCGTCTACGTATAACCACCTGCAGGTAGTCAGCATTTGACCTTAACCCCCTGCAGTTCCACTGCATTATAAAATGCATGGGTGTGTGGTTAAAGGTACGCTAAAATGGAATTAGAAACTAAACGAGGACACTTGTAAAACGAGAATACTTGTGAGATGATGCGCGAAGGCGACGACGTAGCAAACACATTGCAAACCTAAAAAACAACAACGGGACGTAAAACACAACTGCGCACAGAAATGTGTAGACACCATTTGAAACGACGGAAAATGATCACGCAATAACGGGCAAGCGATCAAGAAATGTGAATCACCAGTGGAAAGACTCCATAGAAAGTACATACACACCTGTACCTTGCAGACATCGGAACGTGAAACATAATTGCATACGGAAATGTGCAAAGACACTGTTCGAAACGCACATTTAAGTAAGCCAGAACAGGCAAGCTAGCAAGAAGGTGAGCATGTTACCAGTGAAAGACTCCGTGGAGTGCGTACACATACAGTGTAAATACACTGGGAAAACGGCGCTGCGGAAGTACAAAATGGGCCAGCATGGATGACTAGGAGAGACTAGAATTGTTCTTCGGTGTCGTGCGCGTGCTCCCGATCTCCATAACACACGCGAGAGTGACCTGCTGCCTGGAATGGCCTGCCATCGGCTGAGCTAGACCGGCCTGCAGTGGAGCCCGGCTGGAACTTAAGCCTCGTGCGCGGACTCTCACATCAGTGGAAGAAGGCGGTGGAGGAATTCACGGCCGCTGCGGAGGCGGTGGCGGTGGCGGTGGAGGACTCGTGGACGTGCCCCGGGCAAAGGGTGATAACTGTAATCTAACTAGCCACGGTCTGGCGACGTGCAGCGGCGTAACAAGATTTACGCTACCTAGGCGTGAGCAAATTCAATAATGTGACCCCTTGGGAGCATATTTTGAAGCTAGTCTGACATATCAGCACATACGGTGCGGTAAATTTGGCATCCCAGTAATTCGGCTCACCCCGCAGACTGCCGGCTGGTTTTCAATTTCAGCCCGTGTCTCCATGTTGACGTATGATGCCCCGGGGGCAATACATCCCCGATATTACGTCATGGGCGTCCCTCAAACCCAGTCAGCTGGCCAGACGTGAGGAGTTCGCTCACGTCAGCACGCCAAGTCAGACACCGTCTAGACAGCGCCGAAGGCATTCAGGGGGTTCATCATCGCACAACGGCCACTCGTGGTCCAAATATAGTGGCCTCGGACATATTCGTCCCGCAAAGGCTAAACATAGCAAGCAAGTACCAGAAATATGAGAAAGGCTATAGTTTCTTTCGCGAGGAGACCACAGACAGGAGTTTGATAAACAATCCGAGGATTTCCAAGCGACTTGAACGTCTTCGTTGAACACTTGAAGGCTTGCAGACTTATGTGAAAGCCTCCGTGCTCGAGGCTTTCAAGAAATGCAATACAAATGCCGTTGACTCCGTTGGGTCCTGGCTCTCTTACCTATGGTGTCTGTCTCGCCCTGCAGCTGCTCACAGAGGTGCTCCAGGCCCTGGCGCTCCTCGCGCAGCACGGCCACCTGGTTCATCACCTCACAGAAGCGCACCTCGAGCTGCGCCAGCGCCGAGCGCAGCTTCTCGTGCTCGGCCGGGTCCACGGCGCCGCCGCCTGCAGACACAGACACCACAGACCGGTCACAGGCCTGTCCATACAGAGGGCTGCAAAGACCGGCCAGACATCGCCGGCTTGACCGAGGGTCTATCAACCCTGCGAGCAAAAATGGAATTCCTCAGTTTAATTAATTTATGATAAGACCAGCAAAGGATGCATAGTCATGCAAGCAGATCCGAACAACACAGGATACAGTTCACGACAAAGACAAGTTACTTCAGGTCGACAGGAGCTAGTCATTGATCCAGAGCGTGGCTATGCTCCATTTGTAAGAGCAATGATGCGATCCCCTAACACATATTTTGCCAACAGCACCATTCCTTCCCAGTGAATGATAACTATAATGATGAACAGCCACTCAGACGGAATAATTCAGGAATCTATCGCCTCATGACGGAACTATATGCCAGCGAGAATACACGATCCTCAAACAGGAATGACCCATGGAGCCTCTTGGTAGCCAAACCGTTCAGAACAGGCACGAGTCTGAAATCGGCACGAAAACACGGCGCATACACGTCATACATGATAAGACACATAGCGATCGCGCAGCCTCGGTTGGACCACACACACAGTAACTGTGTACTCCGTGAAGGTCCGGACACGCTGCCAGGTGCACCCACCACCTGTCACACGTCCGTCCAAGCGACGTTCCGACACGAGGCCGGGGGTACCTCCCACCGTAAACGTCGTACCGATGAACTGCTGGAGCCGGGCGCGCAGCTCCTCCCGTTCTCGGATCACCTCCTCCAGCGGCGGCCGCGGCACGGGCGACTGTGTCCGGCTGGAGAGCGGCTCCTCCGAGCCGGCGGCGCTGACCGGCCGCTCCGGGCCGCCCGTCTCCGGTCCGGCGGCGGCGGGGGCCAGGCCGCCCGCCTCCGACCCAGGGGCAGAGGGAGGGACCGACTGCAGACGGGACAGCTTCTCCTGCCGGGAGCCACAAGAGACGGGGATGGTTACCGGGCTGCTGGCGCCGCGGGGGCGATAATGTAGCGAGATACATTTTAAATTGTCCAAAAGAAACAGAGGGAAAAATAAGAAAGTATAGAGATAAGCAGAAGAATAGAAACATTCTAAAAGCAAAAGCTATGTGTAATTTTAAAATTGAACATGGAAGGAACGGCGGCCGTGTGCACACCAAACACTTCAACAGTGGAGACGCCGGCTGAAGCCCCCCACGCAGGCAACAAATACCCTCGTTCCGACCTGTGTACCGCCAGGGTGTCGCTATTAAGGCACCAGGCCCATTAAAGGACACCATAACAGCAGCTGCGCGGCGCCATTAAGCGTGAGCGCCGGCCAGCGGCCCGGGTCACGTACGGCGCTCGGCAGAAGCCTCTGCGCAGGATCCTGACCCAGATCACGGCAGCAAGCTCCGCCTCTGGGCCGCTGTAGACAGCAGTTCCGGCCGCCGCAGGCATCCACAGGCCGTTGCAGCCGGGTGAGAAGGACCAATGACAGGACAGCAAAAGGGAATCGAAAATTAAAACCGAGTGGAGAAAAAATCACGGCAGCAAGGCGCCAATCTGGCAACTGACCTGATTTTTAAAGCAAAAAGTTGATAAAAGGGCCTGCAAGAGGGGTGAAGGTCGGCAGATCGAACAGCAGAGCAGCAAGGACGGGACCGATCTTCAAATTGCCGATAGTGCGCCCAGGCCTCCAAACAGTCCAAGTAAGTTTCAGAGGAACAGAGTTCGGCAGTGAGCAGGGACGGAAGCAGGCTGGGGCCGCGGCTCCTCGCCGCGAGCCTCAGTCTCAGAGGAGACAAGATGGGGCAGTGAGTAGGGACGGAAGCAGGCTGGGGCCGCGGCTCCTAGCCGCGAGCCTTAGTCTCAGAGAAGCCGCGTCAAGGACCATCACAAGTCAGCCTTCAAGATTTGCTGTTGTTTAGTTCTATAAATTTCATACTGGAGAAAGTAGCCGCATTTCACATCAAGTAAGGTCGGAAAGTCTGTACAATCCTTATACCCTCCTTATAATCCATGGTCAGTTAATTTGTTGTGCATCTGAACACCATACAAATTTAATTTGCCCAGTGTTTCGGCCGGTTTTTTTCTTCTTCTTCGTCGTTTTGTTCTTCTCTCATTGAACTCCCCTGCTATTTGGGCATTTGTTTGGTCATGTAGTCACGATATTCTTAATTATGCCTACGCGAGTATGTGTATGGTTGAAAAATTATCATATATTGATTGCCTGACTAGTTATAACTTCTAACGTAAATCAAAACTCTGATATGGTTTGGACGTTTATGTTTGCGTCTTTTATAACTCTCGTGCTTTAAATGCAACCGATTATGGAGCTTGTGCCAATTCTGGTGGTGGTCGCCGATGGGATTTATTTGACTGGTTGACTGTTCGAACTGATGTGACTGATGTGACTGGCTGAATTTTGTCGACTCTATTCGAACTGCTGCCTATAAGACGAATGATATTGTATTCACGAGACAATTAACTTGAACTATCGGTGCACAATTTTCTGTAAATATAGCCTTGAGTGAATTACCTAGTACTCTAATTAGGAATGTGACTGAAAGATGGATTGAGGAAGGAATATCAATGAGATGGAGCGCTAGCTTGAGGGGAAGTCACGTAATATAATTAGTAATGTTAACGTAAAAATATATATGTAGGGACAAGCGATGATGTGACTTCAATGCTTCCAAGGCAGGGTAATGTAATTTTTGCGGCTAGATGTGATGAAATACTCAATTCAAGGTTCCGAGGTTTAATGTTTATTTTGGTGAACAATGTTTACTGATATATTGAAGGCCAACTGTTTCTGGTAAAACCCGAGTGATGTGATAATTATGTGAAATACCCGTACTGAAAATTTTCAGGAATGGCTAACCCGATTGCCAGCAGACAGGGTGACCGATATTTTTTCTTAACCTTGCCATTCAATTATCCGGTTCGGTTGATTATTTGGTCTGATTGGTGACATTTTCAAATCCGGTCAAATTAACTTCACTGTGGTTAATTTGCAATTTAATCTGTAAGCCTTTTTACGCAATCTTTGATGTCAGGATCGGTTGATGACAGGGTCATCATTTCAACGTTTCGGCATATACAAACAGATCATTTAGGGATTGTGTCGAGAGGATTTTGATAAACAGGTCTTATTGACGAATTGTCGAGTATGTGCTAATATTGTTTCCACACAGCCCTAAGCCGCCGATAATTGCAAGACTATTAATTTAATTTTGTTAAGCAACGTTATTTTCATTAAGTTCAAAGCTAACTGAGTAAAGTAAATATTTCCCAACGAAAAGGAAAGTGAGGAAGGCTGTGTTGGAATGTTTACGATTCTCGCAGTTAACTGTCTCCTTACCAAGCGCGAAATTATGGGATGGTTGTTTGCTCTATGGAAAGATATGGCGGTATGATACAAATCACGGTCATGTACAATTTCGTCCCTGTTCATCTCGCTGTTAAAAATTAACGCCAGAATAAAATCGCTGTCATGAAAAATTCGCACAAGTGTCCACACGGCCAGCGTCACCGATCACCGCTACCGGCCGCTGGGACACTGACCCCACGCGCCCGATCCCAAAACACATGACGTCATGAACCCCCTCCCCTGGACGAGAGGGTCCGGCCAGACGGTCAGACGCTAGCCTAACGAGGGGAAAACCCGTGGATTTCGCTCAGGTGGGACAGTTGTTGTACATACAGAAAAGTACTGAGCACCAAGTACCAGGTGTCCGTACCGAGTACCGAGTGCCGAGTACCCATACCGAGTATCGAGTACCCAGTACCGAGTACCGAGTACCGTGTACCAAGTACCGAGTACCGAGTACCGAGTACCGTGTACCGAGTACCGAGTACCGAGTACCGAGTACCGAGTACTGAGTACCGAGTACCGAGTACCGAGTAACATGTACCGATTACCGAGTACCTAGTACCGTGTACCGAGTACCAAGTACCGAGTACCGAGTACCGAGTGCCGAGTACCGAGTACCGAGTACCGCGTACCAAGTACCGAGTACCGATAACCGAGTAACCGAGTACCGAGTACCGAGTAGTGAGTACCGAGTACTGAGTACCCATTCCTGAGTAACGAGTACCGAGTACCGAGTGTCGAGTACCGAGTGCCGAGTACCGAGTACCAGGTGCCGAGTGCCGAGTACCGAGTACCAAGTGCCGAGTAATGAGTACTGAGTACTGAGTATCGAGTACCGAGTACTGAGTACCGATTACCAATTACAGAAACACGACCCGTGGTACACTATAGTCACAAAATACACTACACAATGCACACTACACAATACACTACACAATATACACTACACAATATACACTACACAATATACCCTACACAATATACACTACACAATATACACTACACAATATACACTACACAGCATAAACTACACACACTCCACAAATACACTACAAATGGTATCACGCCGGCGACGCTTCTTCACGCTAACAGTTATAAGATAAATACATACATACATACATACATACATACATACATACATACATACATACATACATACATACATACATACATACATACATACATACATACATACATACATACATACATACATACATACATACATACATACATACATACAAACATACAGGCAAACAGGCATACAGGCATACAGGCACTCAGGCATACAGGCATACAAGCACACAGGCACACAGGCACACAGGCACACAGGCACACAGGCACACATGCATACAGGCATACAGGCATACAGGCATACAGGCATACAGGCATACAGGCATACAGGCATACAGGCATACAGGCATACAGGCATACAGGCATACAGGCATACAGGCATACAGGCATACAGGCATACAGGCATACAGGCATACAGGCATACAGGCATACATACACATACTTGGAATCATGCATGCATACTGTACGTACACTACATACAAACGTGCAGACGCACGCCCAGAGACAACCGTGCGCGTGGAGCCGGGGCAAATAGGATACAACGCACGAGGGAGGTATGACGATAACAGCATGGTGTAAACTGACAGTGGGAAATAATAGACAAGATTGTGAGGAGGCCTAGACAATACGTAGCCGCGCCCCTGTGCGTAATATGCCTGCCGACACGGTCTGCTGCACAACGGGTGATGGGGGAAAGGGGGTGGAGTTGAATGGGAATTCAACTAAGAGGAGACCCTTTTAACAAAAGATGGCAAAGGTCTCAGATGTATAGACCGGTTTCGGTGGGAATATTTAGTTCGGAAGGAGAAAGTTGTGTTTCCAGGAGAATGGGAGTTAGATGATGATGAGATTGTTTGTTTTTTTGGGTCCATTCCGCGATGCCAAGAAGTGAGCTGGATCGCGCGCCATAAGTCGCGAAATACTGGCGGGCACTCGAAAGAGTCCGGTAACGCCAGGTTCTGGGAAACCAGGAGGGCCAGAATGGCCATCCGCCTCAGGTAAATGCCGTAGGAGGAGTCAGGGTGCTGAGGTGGTGACGTGTGCGGTCCGGAATGGCCATCCGCCCCAGATAAATGCCGTAGGAGGAGTCAGGGTGCTGGGGTGGCGACGTGTGAGGGCCAGCAGGGCCATCCGCCTCAGGTAAATGCCGTAGGAGGAGTCAGGGTGCTGAGGTGGTGACGTGTACGGGCCGGAATGGCCATCCGCCCCAGATAAATGCCGTAGGAGGAGTCAGGGTGCTGGGGTGGCGACGTGTGAGGGCCAGAATGGCCATCCGCCTCAGGTAAATGCCGTAGGAGGAGTCAGGGTGCTGAGGTGGTGACGTGTGCGGGCCGGAATGGCCATCCGCCCCAGATAAATGCCGTAGGAGGAGTCAGGGTGCTGGGGTGGCGACATGTGCGGGCCGGAATGGCCATCCGCCCCAGATAAATGCCGTAGGAGGAGTCAGGGTGCTGGGGTGGCGACGTGTGGGCCGGAATGGCCATCCACCTCAGATAAATGCCGTAGGAGGAGTCAGGGTGCTGAGGTGGCGTGGATTGGCGATTGGGGCACCACGGAAACCGCAGTAAGTCGTGGATCCCAGCAGTAGTGTGCGGCAGGAATGGACCCAGACAGAAAAGCATGTGTGAGGTTATTCATATTTTCATTTGGTGGATTTAATAGTTAGAGTGGAAAGTTATCCATAGTGAAGAGCTGAGTACATCGGAGACGAAATTCGCTCAGTGAACCAGCTGTTACCCTGGTGCGTTCCCTGTGTAACACTACGCACCACTGGTGGGGATAGGAAAAGAGGGAGGGGTCAGGAAGACGAACCTGACAGTTTACTGCAAAGTATGAAAGATATTGATGATTGAGTGAATGTCTGGGGAGAGTCTGAGTGAAAGGATGTATGAATGTGTTAGTTCCAGTGGGAGTTCGTCCTCAGCGTAGCGTTGCACTGGGTATGCAGAATATACATGGAACCGATCACAGAACTCACGGTGTGATAATCTGAGAGACAAGCCGTTGGTGAAATTATGTAAGGAGGAGCCAGAGGGCCATTGGTGCCGGCTCACGGACAAGGAAACCCGGACCTTATTCCACCGGACCAATTCCCGATTAACTCGCTAAATTTCACCACCCTCACCCTAACCGTGCAGCGACCTATGTGCTCGCCGATGATTGACCTGCCTCCAAAATAAAAATGTATGTACAGGTTGAGCTCGATTCTGCATTTTAACCACAAAATTTAGTATTATCTCGAAAACACGGGGATATAACATTCTGAAAATGCCATATTTCGACTCCTGATCTCAAGAAAACCCCGTGAGCAAAATTTTAATAATGTTGCAAATTGTTGACAATTGTTGCAAGCAGTTCTAATTGTTGCAGATTAAGCCAGAGAGCCTCAAAATTTATGTAATTCCATTCAGCGGCCCAAAATTAACCAGAAAAAGAGTTTAAAAAAATCAAAAAAATGTTGCAATGTTGCACAAAATTGCAGAACCATGCAGAAGCGAAAACCCGTTACAATAACACAACGCTGGTGGCACATGCGGCATGGTGCGAGACATGCGGGTAGTGGGGGCTCTATCGTCCATGCAGTGCTCTATCGTCCCGACGTGCCGGAGCACCCAGATGGCATGAGTAGGAGTGTTATCCCACTCAACTGAAACCAGTTTGGGCAAGATTGAAATAGTTGCTCTCATGCAATACAGATTAGATCAGATGCTTTTACAAGCACATGTCAATGAAACGGCGTACATACTAGCCCGATGTAGAGTACAAGCTACCGCCGCGCTGTATTCTCGCTGTCCCTGCCGGACCGATTCACTCCACCCACACAGGCGATCCCCACGCTGCGTCTGCACAGACCTCGCTGCACGCGGACACCTCTCCCGCAGCGTTATCGTCCGGCGCCCCGCACACAGTGGATTTCATCGAGCGTCGCCGCCTATCGATGGCTTACCACCGCCGCCTGCTAAGCGGTCCGGCCGGCGCCGGGCGACACAAAGGCGGAGTGAGCAGCACGCCGCGACGCCGGTCGTACCGCTAGACAATGCCCGCTCAACAAAGCACGTCCGGCGAGCCGCGCACGGGCCTGAAGGCTGGCCGGGCCGGGTCGCGGCGGCACAGGACAGGACAGGGGGGGGGGGGGGGGACAGGGCTGAGCTGTGGCGGGTGTGCAGTAGGGGCTGTGGGGCGGGTGTGTGGCAGGGTTGTGCTGTGGCGGGTGTGCAGTAGGGGCTGTGGGGAGGGTGTGTGGCAGGGCTGTGCTGTGGCGGGTGTGCAGTAGGGGCTGTGGGGCGGGGGTGTGGCAGGGTTGTGCTGTGGCGGGTGTGCAGTAGGGGCTGTGGGGAGGGTGTGTGGCAGGGCTGTGCTGTGGCGGGTGTGCAGTAGGGGCTGTGGGGCGGGTGTGTGGCAGGGTTGTGCTGTGGCGGGTGTGCAGTAGGGGCTGTGGGGAGGGTGTGTGGCAGGGCTGTGCTGTGGCGGGTGTGCAGTAGGGGCTGTGGGGCGGGTGTGTGGCAGGGCTGAGCTGTGGCGGGTGTGCAGTAGGGGCTGTGGGGCGGGTGTGTGGCAGGGCTGTGCTGTGGCGGGTGTGCAGTAGGGGCTGTGGGGCGGGTGTGTGGCAGGGCTGTGCTGTGGCGGGTGTGCAGTAGGGGCTGTGGGGCGGGTGTGTGTCAGGGCTGAGCTGTGGCGGGTGTGCAGTAGGGGCTGTGGGGCGGGTGTGTGTCAGAGCTGAGCTGTGGCGGGTGTGCAGTAGGGGCTGTGGGGCGGGTGTGTGTCAGGGCTGAGCTGTGGCGGGTGTGCAGTAGGGGCTGTGGGGCGGGTGTGTGGCAGGGCTGAGCTGTGGCGGGTGTGCAGTAGGGGCTGTGGGGCGGGTGTGTGGCAGGGCTGAGCTGTGGCGGGTGTGCAGTAGGGGCTGTGGGGCGTGTGTGTGTCAGGGCTGTGCTGTGGCGGGTGTGCAGTAGGGGCTGTGGGGCGGGTGTGTGGCAGGGCTGTGCTGTGGCGGGTGTGCAGTAGGGGCTGTGGGGCGGGTGTGTGTCAGGGCTGTGCTGTGGCGGGTGTGCAGTAGGGGCTGTGGGGCGGGTGTGTGGCAGGGCTGTGCTGTGGCGGGTGTGCAGTAGGGGCTGTGGGGCGGGTGTGTGGCAGGGCTGTGCTGTGGCGGGTGTGCAGTAGGGGCTGTGGGGCGGGTGTGTGGCAGGGCTGAGCTGTGGCGGGTGTGCAGTAGGGGCTGTGGGGCGGGTGTGTGTCAGGGCTGTGCTGTGGCGGGTGTGCAGTAGGGGCTGTGGGGCGGGTGTGTGTCAGGGCTGTGCTGTGGCGGGTGTGCAGTAGGGGCTGTGGGGCGGGTGTGTGGCAGGGCTGTGCTGTGGCGGGTGTGCAGTAGGGGCTGTGGGGCGGGTGTGTGGCAGGGCTGTGCTGTGGCGGGTGTGCAGTAGGGGCTGTGGGGCGGGTGTGTGGCAGGGCTGAGCTGTGGCGGGTGTGCAGTAGGGGCTGTGGGGCGGGTGTGTGGCAGGGCTGTGCTGTGGCGGGTGTGCAGTAGGGGCTGTGGGGCGGGTGTGTGGCAGGGCTGTGCTTTGGCGGGTGTGCAGTAGGGGCTGTGGGGCGGGTGTGTGGCAGGGCTGTGCTGTGGCGGGTGTGCAGTAGGGGCTGTGGGGCGGGTGTGTGGCAGGGCTGAGCTGTGACGGGTGTGCAGTAGGGGCTGTGGGGCGGGTGTGTGGCAGGGCTGTGCTGTGGCGGGTGTGCAGTAGGGGCTGTGGGGCGGGTGTGTGGCAGGGCTGGGCTGTGGCGGGTGTGCAGTAGGGGCTGTGTGGCGGGTGTGTGTCAGGGCTGAGCTGTGGCGGGTGTGCAGTAGGGGCTGTGGGGCGGGTGTGTGTCAGGGCTGTGCTGTGGCGGGTGTGCAGTAGGGGCTGTGGGGCGGGTGTGTGTCAGGGCTGAGCTGTGGCGGGTGTGCAGTAGGGGCTGTGGGGCGGGTGTGTGTCAGGGCTGAGCTGTGGCGGGTGTGCAGTAGGGGCTGTGGGGCGGGTGTGTGTCAGGGCTGTGCTGTGGCGGGTGTGCAGTAGGGGCTGTGGGGCGGGTGTGTGTCAGGGCTGTGCTGTGGCGGGTGTGCAGTAGGGGCTGTGGGGCGGGTGTGTGTCAGGGCTGTGCTGTGGCGGGTGTGCAGTAGGGGCTGTGGGGCGGGTGTGTGTCAGGGCTGTGCTGTGGCGGGTGTGCAGTAGGGGCTGTGGGGCGGGTGTGTGTCAGGGCTGTGCTGTGGCGGGTGTGCAGTAGGGGCTGTGGGGCGGGTGTGTGGCAGGGCTGTGCTGTGGCGGGTGTGCAGTAGGGGCTGTGGGGCGGGTGTGTGTCAGGGCTGTGCTGTGGCGGGTGTGCAGTAGGGGCTGTGGGGCGGGTGTGTGTCAGGGCTGTGCTGTGGCGGGTGTGCAGTAGGGGCTGTGGGGCGGGTGTGTGCCAGGGCTGAGCTGTGGCGGGTGTGCAGTAGGGGCTGTGGGGCGGGTGTGTGGCAGGGCTGTGCTGTGGCGGGTGTGCAGTAGGGGCTGTGGGGCGGGTGTGTGTCAGGGCTGTGCTGTGGCGGGTGTGCAGAAGGGGCTGTGGGGCGGGTGTGTGTCAGGGCTGTGCTGTGGCGGGTGTGCAGTAGGGGCTGTGGGGCGGGTGTGTGTCAGGGCTGTGCTGTGGCGGGTGTGCAGTAGGGGCTGTGGGGCGGGTGTGTGTCAGGGCTGTGCTGTGGCGGGTGTGCAGTAGGGGCTGTGGGGCGGGTGTGTGTCAGGGCTGTGCTGTGGCGGGTGTGCAGTAGGGGCTGTGGGGCGGGGGTGTGTCAGGGCTGTGCTGTGGCGGGTGTGCAGTAGGGGCTGTGGGGCGGGTGTGTGGCAGGGCTGTGCTGTGGCGGGTGTGCAGTAGGGGCTGTGGGGCGGGTGTGTGTCAGGGCTGTGCTGTGGCGGGTGTGCAGTAGGGGCTGTGGGGCGGGTGTGTGGCAGGGCTGTGCTGTGGCGGGTGTGCAGTAGGGGCTGTGGGGCGGGTGTGTGGCAGGGCTGTGCTGTGGCGGGTGTGCAGTAGGGGCTGTGGGGCGAGTGTGTGGCAGGGCTGTGCTGTGGCGGGTGTGCAGTAGGGGCTGTGGGGCGGGTGTGTGGCAGGGCTGAGCTGTGGCGGGTGTGCAGTAGGGGCTGTGGGGCGGGGGTGTGGCAGGGCTGAGCTGTGGCGGGTGTGCAGTAGGGGCTGTGGGGCGGGGGTGTGGCAGGGCTGTGCTGTGGCGGGTGTGCAGTAGGGGCTGTGGGGCGGGTGTGGGGCGGGGTGTGCTGTGGCGGGTGTGCAGTAGGGGCTGTGGGGCGGGGCTGTGGCAGGGCTGTGCTGTGGCGGGTGTGCAGTAGGGGCTGTGGGGCGGGGGTGTGGCAGGGCTGTGCTGTGGCGGGTGTGCAGTAGGGGCTGTGGGCGGGTGTGTGGCAGGGCTGAGCTGTGGCGGGTGTGCAGTAGGGGCTGTGGGACGGGGGTGTGGCAGGGCTGTGCTGTGGCGGGTGTGCAGTAGGGGCTGTGGGGCGGGGGTGTGGCAGGGCTGAGCTGTGGCGGGTGTGCAGTAGGGGCTGTGGGGCGGGGGTGTGGCAGGGCTGTGCTGTGGCGGGTGTGCAGTAGGGGCTGTGGGGCGGGGGTGTGGCAGGGCTGAGCTGTGGCGGGTGTGCAGTAGGGGCTGTGGGGCGGGGGTGTGGCAGGGCTGTGCTGTGGCGGGTGTGCAGTAGGGGCTGTGGGGCGGGGGGGGGGGGGGGGGGTGTCAGGGCTGAGCTGTGGCGGGTGTGCAGTAGGGGCTGTGGGGCGGGGGGTGTCAGGGCTGTGCTGTGGCGGGTGTGCAATAGGGGCTGTGGGGCGGGTGTGTGGCAGGGCTGTGCTGTGGCGGGTGTGCAGTAGGGGCTGTGGGGCGGGTGTGTGGCAGGGCTGAGCTGTGGCGGGTGTGCAGTAGGGGCTGTGGGGCGGATGTGTGTCAGGGCTGTGCTGTGGCGGGTGTGCAGTAGGGGCTGTGGGGCGGGTGTGGGGCGGGTGTGTGGCGGGTGTGCAGTAGGGGCTGTGGGGCGGGTGTGGGGCGGGTGTATGGCGGGTGTGTGGCGGGTGTGCAGTAGGGGCTGTGGGGCGGGTGTGGGGCGGGTGTGTGGCGGGTGTGCAGTAGGGGCTGTGGGGCGGGTGTGGGGCGGGTGTGTGGCGGGTGTGCAGTAGGGGCTGTGGGGCGGGGGTGTGGCAGGGCTGAGCTGTGGCGGGTGTGCAGTAGGGGCTGTGGGGCGGGGGTGTGGCAGGGCTGTGCTGTGGCGGGTGTGCAGTAGGGGCTGTGGGGCGGGGGGGGGGGGGGTGTCAGGGCTGAGCTGTGGCGGGTGTGCAGTAGGGGCTGTGGGGCGGGGGGTGTCAGGGCTGTGCTGTGGCGGGTGTGCAATAGGGGCTGTGGGGCGGGTGTGTGGCAGGGCTGTGCTGTGGCGGGTGTGCAGTAGGGGCTGTGGGGCGGGTGTGTGGCAGGGCTGAGCTGTGGCGGGTGTGCAGTAGGGGCTGTGGGGCGGATGTGTGTCAGGGCTGTGCTGTGGCGGGTGTGCAGTAGGGGCTGTGGGGCGGGTGTGGGGCGGGTGTGTGGCGGGTGTGCAGTAGGGGCTGTGGGGCGGGTGTGGGGCGGGTGTATGGCGGGTGTGTGGCGGGTGTGCAGTAGGGGCTGTGGGGCGGGTGTGGGGCGGGTGTGTGGCGGGTGTGCAGTAGGGGCTGTGGGGCGGGTGTGGGGCGGGTGTGTGGCGGGTGTGCAGTAGGGGCTGTGGGGCGGGGGTGTGGCAGGGCTGTGCTGTGGCGGGTGTGCAGTAGGGGCTGTGGGGCGGGGGTGTGGCAGGGCTGTGCTGTGGCGGGTGTGCAGTAGGGGCTGTGGGGCGGGGGTGTGGCTGGACCATGTGTCAATGGACCGTGTGACAGGGGACTGGCTGGACCGAGACTGACCTCGGCAGCGGCCAGGACAGGGGGGGGGGGGGTGTCAGGGCTGTGCTGTGGCGGGTGTGCAGTAGGGGCTGTGGGGCGGGGGTGTGGCAGGGCTGTGCTGTGGCGGGTGTGCAGTAGGGGCTGTGGGGCGGGGGGGGGGTGTCAGGGCTGAGCTGTGGCGGGTGTGCAGTAGGGGCTGTGGGGCGGGTGTGTGGCAGGGCTGAGCTGTGGCGGGTGTGCAGTAGGGGCTGTGGGGCGGGGGTGTGGCAGGGCTGAGCTGTGGCGGGTGTGCAGTAGGGGCTGTGGGGCGGGGGTGTGGCAGGGCTGAGCTGTGGCGGGTGTGCAGTAGGGGCTGTGGGGCGGGTGTGTGGCAGGGCTGTGCTGTGGCGGGTGTGCAGTAGGGGCTGTGGGGCGGGTGTGTGTCAGGGCTGTGCTGTGGCGGGTGTGCAGAAGGGGCTGTGGGGCGGGTGTGTGTCAGGGCTGTGCTGTGGCGGGTGTGCAGTAGGGGCTGTGGGGCGGGTGTGTG
The DNA here is from genome assembly GCA_036785665.1 of Chirona hameri. NCBI lineage: Eukaryota > Metazoa > Arthropoda > Thecostraca > Balanomorpha > Balanidae > Chirona > Chirona hameri. The sequence goes on from JAXIVJ010001567.1 coordinate 17,352, forward strand.
TCAGGGCTGTGCTGTGGCGGGTGTGCAGTAGGGGCTGTGGGGCGGGTGTGTGTCAGGGCTGTGCTGTGGCGGGTGTGCAGTAGGGGCTGTGGGGCGGGTGTGTGTCAGGGCTGTGCTGTGGCGGGTGTGCAGTAGGGGCTGTGGGGCGGGGGTGTGTCAGGGCTGTGCTGTGGCGGGTGTGCAGTAGGGGCTGTGGGGCGGGTGTGTGGCAGGGCTGTGCTGTGGCGGGTGTGCAGTAGGGGCTGTGGGGCGGGTGTGTGTCAGGGCTGTGCTGTGGCGGGTGTGCAGTAGGGGCTGTGGGGCGGGTGTGTGGCAGGGCTGTGCTGTGGCGGGTGTGCAGTAGGGGCTGTGGGGCGGGTGTGTGGCAGGGCTGTGCTGTGGCGGGTGTGCAGTAGGGGCTGTGGGGCGAGTGTGTGGCAGGGCTGTGCTGTGGCGGGTGTGCAGTAGGGGCTGTGGGGCGGGTGTGTGGCAGGGCTGAGCTGTGGCGGGTGTGCAGTAGGGGCTGTGGGGCGGGGGTGTGGCAGGGCTGAGCTGTGGCGGGTGTGCAGTAGGGGCTGTGGGGCGGGGGTGTGGCAGGGCTGTGCTGTGGCGGGTGTGCAGTAGGGGCTGTGGGGCGGGTGTGGGGCGGGGTGTGCTGTGGCGGGTGTGCAGTAGGGGCTGTGGGGCGGGGCTGTGGCAGGGCTGTGCTGTGGCGGGTGTGCAGTAGGGGCTGTGGGGCGGGGGTGTGGCAGGGCTGTGCTGTGGCGGGTGTGCAGTAGGGGCTGTGGGCGGGTGTGTGGCAGGGCTGAGCTGTGGCGGGTGTGCAGTAGGGGCTGTGGGACGGGGGTGTGGCAGGGCTGTGCTGTGGCGGGTGTGCAGTAGGGGCTGTGGGGCGGGGGTGTGGCAGGGCTGAGCTGTGGCGGGTGTGCAGTAGGGGCTGTGGGGCGGGGGTGTGGCAGGGCTGTGCTGTGGCGGGTGTGCAGTAGGGGCTGTGGGGCGGGGGTGTGGCAGGGCTGAGCTGTGGCGGGTGTGCAGTAGGGGCTGTGGGGCGGGGGTGTGGCAGGGCTGTGCTGTGGCGGGTGTGCAGTAGGGGCTGTGGGGCGGGGGGGGGGGTGTCAGGGCTGAGCTGTGGCGGGTGTGCAGTAGGGGCTGTGGGGCGGGGGGTGTCAGGGCTGTGCTGTGGCGGGTGTGCAATAGGGGCTGTGGGGCGGGTGTGTGGCAGGGCTGTGCTGTGGCGGGTGTGCAGTAGGGGCTGTGGGGCGGGTGTGTGGCAGGGCTGAGCTGTGGCGGGTGTGCAGTAGGGGCTGTGGGGCGGATGTGTGTCAGGGCTGTGCTGTGGCGGGTGTGCAGTAGGGGCTGTGGGGCGGGTGTGGGGCGGGTGTGTGGCGGGTGTGCAGTAGGGGCTGTGGGGCGGGTGTGGGGCGGGTGTATGGCGGGTGTGTGGCGGGTGTGCAGTAGGGGCTGTGGGGCGGGTGTGGGGCGGGTGTGTGGCGGGTGTGCAGTAGGGGCTGTGGGGCGGGTGTGGGGCGGGTGTGTGGCGGGTGTGCAGTAGGGGCTGTGGGGCGGGGGTGTGGCAGGGCTGAGCTGTGGCGGGTGTGCAGTAGGGGCTGTGGGGCGGGGGTGTGGCAGGGCTGTGCTGTGGCGGGTGTGCAGTAGGGGCTGTGGGGCGGGGGGGGGGGGTGTCAGGGCTGAGCTGTGGCGGGTGTGCAGTAGGGGCTGTGGGGCGGGGGGTGTCAGGGCTGTGCTGTGGCGGGTGTGCAATAGGGGCTGTGGGGCGGGTGTGTGGCAGGGCTGTGCTGTGGCGGGTGTGCAGTAGGGGCTGTGGGGCGGGTGTGTGGCAGGGCTGAGCTGTGGCGGGTGTGCAGTAGGGGCTGTGGGGCGGATGTGTGTCAGGGCTGTGCTGTGGCGGGTGTGCAGTAGGGGCTGTGGGGCGGGTGTGGGGCGGGTGTGTGGCGGGTGTGCAGTAGGGGCTGTGGGGCGGGTGTGGGGCGGGTGTATGGCGGGTGTGTGGCGGGTGTGCAGTAGGGGCTGTGGGGCGGGTGTGGGGCGGGTGTGTGGCGGGTGTGCAGTAGGGGCTGTGGGGCGGGTGTGGGGCGGGTGTGTGGCGGGTGTGCAGTAGGGGCTGTGGGGCGGGGGTGTGGCAGGGCTGTGCTGTGGCGGGTGTGCAGTAGGGGCTGTGGGGCGGGGGTGTGGCAGGGCTGTGCTGTGGCGGGTGTGCAGTAGGGGCTGTGGGGCGGGGGTGTGGCTGGACCATGTGTCAATGGACCGTGTGACAGGGGACTGGCTGGACCGAGACTGACCTCGGCAGCGGCCAGGACAGGGGGGGGGGGGGGGTGTCAGGGCTGTGCTGTGGCGGGTGTGCAGTAGGGGCTGTGGGGCGGGGGTGTGGCAGGGCTGTGCTGTGGCGGGTGTGCAGTAGGGGCTGTGGGGCGGGGGGGGGGGGGTGTCAGGGCTGAGCTGTGGCGGGTGTGCAGTAGGGGCTGTGGGGCGGGTGTGTGGCAGGGCTGAGCTGTGGCGGGTGTGCAGTAGGGGCTGTGGGGCGGGGGTGTGGCAGGGCTGAGCTGTGGCGGGTGTGCAGTAGGGGCTGTGGGGCGGGGGTGTGGCAGGGCTGAGCTGTGGCGGGTGTGCAGTAGGGGCTGTGGGGCGGGGGTGTGTCAGGGCTGATCTGTGGCGGGTGTGCAGTAGGGGCTGTGGGGCGGGTGTGTGTCAGGGCTGAGCTGTGGCGGGTGTGCAGTAGGGGCTGTGGGGCGGGTGTGTGGCAGGGCTGTGCTGTGGCGGGTGTGCAGTAGGGGCTGTGGGGCGGGTGTGTGGCAGGGCTGTGCTGTGGTGGGTGTGCAGTAGGGGCTGTGGGGCGGGTGTGTGGCAGGGCTGTGCTGTGGCGGGTGTGCAGTAGGGGCTGTGGGGCGGGTGTGTGGCTGGACCATGTGTCAATGGACCGTGTGACAGGGGACTGGCTGAACCGAGACTGACCTCGGCAGCGGCCAGGACAGGGGGGGGGGGGGGTGTGTGGCTGGACCGAGACTGACCTCGGCAGCGGCCAGGACAGGGGGGGGGGGGGGGCTGGACCGAGACTGACCTCGGCAGCGGCCAGGTCGGTTTGCAGCATCTCGGCGTGCCGACCCACCGCCTCCCAGTGGCGCAGCTGGTCTATCACCTGCCGAGAGAGATACCGGCCGACACCGTCACCCCTCACTGTGGGGCCAGCCGCCAGCCGGGCAGAAAACAGGCATACAGGCAACAGCCCCACCCCCCCGCTGACCTCAGCTGACCTCAGCTGACCTCGGCTGATGCTGACCTCAGCCGACATCAGCTGACCTCGGCTGATCCCACCTGACCTCAGCTGATCCCAGCTGATCCCAGCTGATCCCAGCTGATCCCAGCTGATACCAGCTGACCTCGGCTGACCTCAGCTGACCATGCGGTGTTAGTAGCCGTTCAGTACATGCTCAACGCTATGGCTAGTGCAGCTAACCAAGCAGCTAGACTGATAAAACGCAATCAGCAAGTTTGGGACTCCGAAGATTCATAACATGCAAATCACGCGCATAAGGCTCTTGTGACAAAACACCTTCGAGAAAACTGTGGACGAGCTCTTCTTCTCGTAAACAAGTTGTCAGCATTGTTTTACGCAGCAGAAATTCCCGGGTTCTAACTCGTGAATTGCAATATTGAAGACACGCTGATTCTGCTGTAGGATATACGTCGTCCGTCCGACCGACCCGGCTGGTAAATAACTGCGACTCCGCCCAGTCAACACCTGATTCATCAACGACTATTCCGGAAACTGCCATTTCATCATCATCCCAGTTAGCTGAGCTCGGAAATCCATTCACCCAAACCCGATTAGCTGTAACGTTAGCCGGCCCGTTAATCCGGCTGACCCGATTAGCTGTAACGTTAGCCGGCCCGTTAATCCGGAGGACCCGATTAGCTGTAACGTTAGCCGGCCCGTTAATCCGGCTGACTCGATTAGCTGTAACGTTAGCCGGCCCGTTAATCCGGCTGACCCGATTAGCTGTAACGTTAGCCGGCCCGTTAATCCGGCTGACCCGATTAGCTGTAACGTTAGTCGGCCCGTTAATCCGGCAGACCCGATTAGCTGTAACGTTATCCGGCCCGTTAATCCGGCGGACCCGATTATCTGTAACGTTATCCGGCCCGTTAATCCGGCTGACTCGATTAGCTGTAACGTTAGTCGGCCCGTTAATCCGGCTGACCCGATTAGCTGTAACGTTAGCCGGCCCGTTAATCCGGCTGACCCGATTAGCTGTAACGTTAGCCGGCCCGTTAACCCTATTTGTAACAGGCTCCTGGCTACCCCTATTTGTAACAGGGGGGGGGGGGGGCGGATTCCGCCCCCCCCCCCCACCCCACCCCGGAGATCTCGAGATCTACCCGTCCGATTTTCAAAAATGAGACGGTGTTTGGTTCCCCTCAACACGATCTACATTTATAAATAATAAACATAACAAAAAATGGGATAGGGGCAACAGGGGGGCAAAAACTACAAATTTTAGTGGTATTTTTGATCCAACATAGCTTTCATGTTTATCGACCGATTTTAACACAACTAATAGGAATCGATAGAGATTGCATTGGAAATTGATATATGACGGTGACGTTTGAAAATTCAAAAATCATAGGCGTGTGCAGGTCACTCAATATGGGGTGAAGTAAATGCGTAATAACACATTTTGTATGTGTTTTTTTAATAAATGAAATGGTATGTGATTGAGACATAAGAAAAAAAAGTTATAAAATCATATTTTTTGCCATAGGCGGTACCAGGTTAGTGAAAAAGGGGGTAAAATTGGAATAAGTATTAACCGCAGACAAGTTGCTACCCAGCACTATAAATATGTTACTGATCGTAGATAGTTCCTTTTTGCATGTTGTACTTTATCATAGGCGTATCCAGGATCCAAACTGGGGCGGCGCAAGACCTTTTGATATGTATATTATCCGCTATTATGATACTAACTAGTCAACAGAGACTATTTCACTTACAACTTCAATTAACATTGCTTACCCCCCTTTTTACCCTACCTGGACTCGCCTATTATCCTATAATCGTTCGTAGAGTAGCCTGTGGTGCGTGTTTCATCCGAAAACTGCAGTATGTTATGTCATTGTACGCCCATGCCTCTTAGTTTCCTTGCAATAATATGACCCCCTTTCTTCCATTCCTGAGCGCGCCTCTGCAAAAAATGACTTTATTCCCTTTTCTGGTCTCATATGTGCATATATTATTATAAGCTAAACGTATATTGCGCCGTTTTCGCTGGCATATCCTCATCGCCATGCCAGTCACCCCCCTTTTCATGTTCCTGAACACGCCCCTGAAACTCTATATGTAATAAATTATGCAAATAATGGAAGCAGAAGCTATCTTTTACATCTTGATAGCTATAAATGCCCCTTACATTGCTCTATTGGCTTCCCGCCAAGCATTGAATACTTCCTGGAACCCCCCCCCCCTTTTCAAGCCCCTGAAACCGCCTCTGCCATGCAATTTCTATGATATTTCATTAACATCAACTAATTTGCACTTGTTGCAATCACCGTAAGCCGATGTAACTCCTTCATACTTGATGCAGTTAGGAAGAAACCATGAATATCGCATTTCCGTATTATCGCCAAATGTCGCCTCCGAACCCACACAAAACTGTGCCCTGGAACCGCCTCTGTTCAGGTTAAGAACTCAAAATTTTGACTCCAAATGCGGAGTTCAATTCTATGAAAAGTCCCAAAATTTCATGGGCCTGCTCCCAGCCGTTCTGGAGATATCTGCGAAAACCATGAGGGGGGCGGCGGAATCCGCCCCCCCTGTTACAAATAGGGTTAATCCGGCTGACCCGATTAGCTGTAACGTTAGTCGGCCCGTTAATCCGGCTGACCCGATTAGTTGTAACGTTAGCTGGCCCGTTAATCCGGCTGACCCGATTAGCTGCAACGTTAGTCGGCCCGTTAATCCGGCTGACCCGATTAGCTGTAACGTTAGTCGGCCCGTTAATCCGGCTGACCCGATTAGTTGTAACGTTAACAGGCCCGTTAATCCAGCTGACCCGATTAGCTGTAACGTTAGCCGGCCCGTTAATCAGGATGACCCGATTAGCTGTAACGTTAGTCGGCCCGTTGATCCAGCTGACCCGATTAGATGTAACGTTAGTCGGCCTGTTAATCCGGCTGCCCCGATTAGCTGTAACGTTATCCGGCCCGTTAATCCAGTTGACCCGATTAGCTGTAACGTTAGTCGGCCCGTTAATCCGGCTGACCCGATTATATGTAACGTTAGTCGGCCCGTTAATCCGGCTGACCCGAATAGCTGTAACGTTAGCCGCCCCGTTAATCCGGCTGACCAGATTAGCTGTAACGTTAGTCGGCCCGTTAATCCGGCTGACCCGATTAGCTGTAACGTTAGCCGGCCCGTTAATCCGGCTGGTCCTGAACCTGCTGATGATCCAGTGACTAGGATATTGACGGTTATAGAGGAGGCATTTATGCGTCACATGATAAACGGCTACATAATATGTCGTGCCAAGTCATATCTGTCACCGATATGGTAACTACTGTGCTGGACGGCGGACCAATTCCGCCGTCATAACCACAGCATTAACTGTTGTACTTTACTGGTCTGCCATTCAAATCAATCAGGAGATGTGCTGACGTGACGTTCTACTGTCTACACTGTAGGGCTGACTCCATAGGTCGTCACTTCCCACCGGGCTGTTCTGCCAGACCAGCCTGGTGAGCCGTCACGTCACGTCACACTGACTCCATAGGCCGTCACTTCCCACCGGGCTGTTCTGTCGGACCAGTCTGGTGAGCGTCACGTCACGTCACACTGACTCCATAGGCCGTCATTTCCCACCGGGCTGTTCTGCCAGACCAGCCTGGTGAGCCGTCACGTCACGTCACACTGACTCCATAGGTCGTCATTTCCCACCGGGCTGTTCTGCCAGACCAGCCTGGTGAACGTCACGTCACGTCACACTGACTCCATAGGCCGTCACTTCCCACCGGGCTGTTCTGTCGGACCAGTCTGGTGAGCGTCACGTCACGTCACACTGACTCCATAGGCCGTCACTTCCCACCGGGCTGTTCAGTCAGACCAGACTGGCGAGCGTCACGTCACGTCACACTGACTCCATAGGCCGTCACTTCCCACGGGGCTGTTCAGCCAGACCAGTCTGGTGAGCGTCACGTCACGTCACGTCACACTGACTCCATAGGTCGTCACTTCCCATCGGGCTGTACTGCCAGACCAGCCTGGTGAGCGTCACGTCACGTCACACTGACTCCATAGGCCGTCACTTCCCACCGGGCTGTTCTGTCGGACCAGTCTGGTGAGCGTCACGTCACGTCACACTGACTCCATAGGCCGTCACTTCCCACCGGGCTGTTGTGTCGGACCAGTCTGGTGAGCGTCACGTCACGTCACACTGACTCCATAGGCCGTCACTTCCCACCGGGCTGTTCTGTCGGACCAGTCTGGTGAGCGTCACGTCACGTCACACTGACTCCATAGGTCGTCACTTCCCACCGGTCTGTTCTGTCAGACCAGCCTGGTGAGCGTCACGTCACGTCACACTGACTCCATAGGCCGTCACTTCCCACCGGGCTGTTCTGTCGGACCAGTCTGGTGAGCGTCACGTCACGTCACACTGACTCTATAGGCCGTCACTTCCCACCGGGCTGTTCTGTCGGACCAGTCTGGTGAGCGTCACGTCACGTCACACTGACTCCATAGGTCGTCACTTCCCACCGGTCTGTTCAGTCAGACCAGTCTGGTGAGCGTCACGTCACGTCACGTCACGTCACACTGACTCCATAGGTCGTCACTTCCCACCGGGCTGTTCAGTCAGACCAGCCTGGTGAGCGTCACGTCACACTGACTCCATAGGTCGTCACTTCCCACCGGTCTGTTCTGTCAGACCAGCCTGGTGAGCGTCACGTCACGTCACGTCACGTCACGTCACGTCACGTCACACTGACTCACTAGGTCGTCACTTCCCACCGGTCTGTTCTGTCAGACCAGCTTGGTGAGCGTCACGTCACGTCACGTCACGTCACACTGACTCCATAGGCCGTCACTTCCCACCGGTCTGTTCTGTCAGACCAGCCTGGTGAGCGTCACGTCACGTCACACTGACACCATAGGCCGTCACTTCCCACCGGTCTGTTCTGTCAGACCAGCCTGGTGAGCGTCACGTCACGTCACGTCACGTCACGTCACGTCACACTGACTCCATAGGTCGTCACTTCCCACCGGTCTGTTCTGTCAGACCAGCCTGGTGAGCGTCACGTCACGTCACACTGACTCCATAGGCCGTCACTTCCCACCGGTCTGTTCTGTCAGACCAGCCTGGTGAGCGTCACGTCACGCCACGTCACACTGACCTGGTGGGTCGTCATGTTCTGCCTGTCCGCCTCCGCCGCCCGAGCCGTCATCCTCTCCAGCAGGTCCTGCAGCTCGGTCAGCTGCCGCGCCCGCTCGTCCGCCGTCTGACGCTCCGCCGCCAGAGACTCTGTCAGCTCCAGCTTCTTATTGCTCTGCCGGACAAACGGTTAAACCTTATTGCTGTGCCGAACAGACCGCGCAGAACGCGGTCACGTCAGCGGGACCGGGCTGCACGGAGACCGCACAGCAGCACCGGCCGGCCATACAGTCCGTTCAGCCGCCAGAGCGTCACGATTGTGTGGCCGAGAGTGCTCTGTAGCTCCGACAGATGGCGTCTTGAACACTGCATCTAAGTCAGGTATACCGGAGATGCTCGGTAAGGTTGATCGGTAAACGAAATAGGGAGGATCACACAGAATGAAGGCACACGTCTTTTGTCAATCTACCAATCAACATGCAAGTCAACACGTTACCATAAGAGGTGGCGCTTCCACCGCCCGCCCAGAACGAACACAGCCACAGATCCCTGCTGTGGATGCCTCGACGACACCGTGTCTCTGCGCGGCGACCTACCAGAGTGATGAAGCCGTCCTGCAGCTCCTGCAGCTGCTGCTTCAGCTGTTTGTTCTGCGTCATGGCGCGGCTCGCGGCCACCCGGTCACTTTCCATCTCCCGGGCCAGCTGGCCGTTATCCACAGCCTGTCACACGCGCAATCAGTCGGTCAGACGAGCCAGTCCACCCGGTCACTCTCCATCTCCCGGGCCAGCTGGCCGTTATCCACAGCCTGCCACACGCGCAATCAGTCGGTCAGACGAGCCAGTCCACCCGGTCACTCTCCATCTCCCGGGCCAGCTGGCCGTTATCCACAGCCTGCCACACGCGCAATCAGTCGGTCAGACGAGCCAGTCCACCCGGTCACTCTCCATCTCCCGGGCCAGCTGGCCGTTATCCACAGCCTGCCACACGCGCAATCAGTCGGTCAGACGAGCCAAGTCACCTGTGTCGCACACGCAGACGAGTGGCTAGACTCGCTCAGCAAGACCTGGTAAACGAACGGATCAATTAGAACAAGCAACGCCTCCGCCTAAGCTTTCGAACGTAACAGCTCTGCTGCAAACAAACAACCTAAGCGGCGATGTAGTTTCCCCACTCGCGCACACACATACAAAGTTGATAACAGCAACAACTACAAAGTCTGGATTGCGAACTTTAGTACAGACTCCACTCAGGGTTGAAAGCATGTTTCGGTAACCTACACTCAGTGGTACCACGCAAAGCCAGACGCCTGCACAGTGATAACGTACGTCGCCAATCCGTCCCCCACATACGGAACGGAAGACCCCAGGCTGGCTGCCGGAGGACCTACCGACGAGCTGACGCGCTCCACGGTGAACTCCATCTCCCGGAGCGAGGCCGTCTGCTGCTGAGACGCCAGCGTCAGTCGGGTGTTCTCCTCACTCTGAAACGACAGGTACAAGTGTGCGCTCAGCCGCCGCTCGAAACGACAGAGGCTGCCACCGATCAGCTACAGAATACAGCAAGTGACTTCAAAACGTAATTGATGATGATGATATTCGGGCTTACGGGTACCTTTTTAGCTCTTCGTGAACGAAATAAACCAGCTGAAATGTCCACTCCGTGACTGTTCTGACCACACAGCGCGTCAGTATATCTGCTCCCCTCCCCTCCCTCCACTCTATCACCATGTCGGCAGCGAGACCCACCAGCGAGCGCAGCTGGTGTCGCAGCGTGTCCGTCTCCTCGGCGGCGCGCTGTGCGGTCTGCTGCAGCTGCTCCAGCTCCTGCCGCTCGGCGTCCGTCACCGGCGGCGCCGTCTGCGTCCCCTCCTGCGCGGCCTCCGCTGCCACTGAGGGCTGCCTCTCGGCCGGCGGCGGGGCCGGGGCCGCCGCCAGCTCGTCCCGGGAGGCCAGCTCGGCGGTCAGGGTGTCTCGCGCTGCCTCAGCCTGCTGCAGCCGGGCAGACAGCGCCGCCGTGTACTCCCGGAACTGAACGGAGGCGGCGTCCCGCTCGGCCCGCAGCTGGACCGCCTCCCGCTCCGCCGCCGCCGCCAGTTCCCCGGCGCCCGGTGACGACCCGCCGCCGCCCAGCTGGGTCAGCCGGATCTCGGTCAGCTCCAGCCGCGAGTTGACGTCCGTCAGCTGACGCGTCAGCGCCTGGTTGGCGTCCAGCTGGACGCGCAGCCGCTGCCGGGCCTCGTCCAGCTCCTCCTGCAGCTCCAAGCAGAGCTCCCTGCCGGTCAGTCTGCCGCGTCAGTCAGGGGTCACGTGACACATAGACGGCAGAGCCGAACGGAGAGGAGAGTACAACTGCCTGTCGACAGCCGCGTCAGTGAGGGGTCACGTGACACATAGACGGCAGCGCAGAACAGAGAGGAGAGTACAACTGCCTGTCGACAGCCGCGTCAGTGAGGGGTCACGTGACGGCAGCGCAGAACGGAGAGGAGAGTACAACTGCCTGTCGACAGCCGCGTCAGTGAGGGGTCACGTGACGGCAGCGCAGAACGGAGAGGAGAGTACAACTGCCTGTCGACAGCCGCGTCAGTGAGGGGTCACGTGACGGCAGCGCAGAACGGAGAGGAGAGTACAACTGCCTGTCGACAGCCTCGTCAGTGAGGGGTCACGTGACGGCAGCGCAGAACGGAGAGGAGAGTACAACTGCCTGTCGACAGCCGCGTCAGTCAGGGGTCACGTGACGGCAGACGGCAGCGCAGAACAGAGAGGAGAGTACAACTGCCTGTCGACAGCCGCGTCAGTGAGGGGTCACGTGACGGCAGCGCAGAACGGAGAGGAGAGTACAACTGCCTGTCGACAGCCGCGTCAGTGAGGGGTCACGTGACACATAGACGGCAGCGCAGAACAGAGAGGAGAGTACAACTGCCTGTCGACAGCCGCGTCAGTGAGGGGTCACGTGACGGCAGCGCAGAACGGAGAGGAGAGTACAACTGCCTGTCGACAGCCGCGTCAGTGAGGGGTCACGTGACACATAGACGGCAGCGCAGAACAGAGAGGAGAGTACAACTGCCTGTCGACAGCGGCGTCAGTGAGGGGTCACGTGACGGCAGCGCAGAACGGAGAGGAGAGTACAACTGCCTGTCGACAGCGGCGTCAGTGAGGGGTCACGTGACGGCAGCGCAGAACGGAGAGGAGAGTACAACTGCCTGTCGACAGCCGCGTCAGTGAGGGGTCACGTGACACATAGACGGCAGCGCAGAAAAGAGAGGAGAGTACAACTGCCTGTCGACAGCGGTGGCCGCAGTCAGGTGGGCCGGAGACATGTCAGTGACGGAGCAACGCACACCCACACAGAGATCACCTGATAGGTTACGTCACATGGTTGGCAAAGTTGCTGTTCGCTGGTATACATTTTGTACTCTTTTGTATTCTGATTAAGGGGTTCAGGTATCCAGAGCCTGATCCAGTTGACTGAATAAAATAAAATATGATTAATCATATTTGATTTTATTGTTTATTTTCCCCTTTTCAAAGAGTACACAAATTTCAAAAAGTACAAAAGAGTACAAAATGTATACCAGCAAACAACAACTTTGCCAACCATGGGTTACGATGCAACTGTACGCGTGATTAAAACAAAAACGAGTCAGGAGTTCACTGAATCGTGTATATCCTAATCGATCGCTACATAATAAAACCAAGGCCATAGATACTAATACAACCAGGGGGCAGTGTCCTGAATTTCACAAATATGAGTGGAAAGCCAAACCCAAATGAACTCTTTTGTCACGTCACTTGCCATCGAAACGACTTAGGTTACGTCAGTGTGACCATACCGATCATTGACAGTCTGATACCAGCTAAGCGATTCAGGGTTCGTAACCCGACCGCCCCACCTGTCACCGAGGCTACAAAGGAGCTAATAACCCGGCGCCGGGCTGCTCTCCGTGACGGCGACCGGCCCCTTTACAAGGAGCTGAATCGCCGCGTCAGGTCGGCTATCCGTCGTGACACCAGCGAGGAGCTACGTCGGCGCATCCAGACGAGCGGACGAAGCTCTATGTGGCGCACCGTGCGGCCTGTCATCTCGGCCAAGCAGCCGTCCAGGCCGACGCCAGCTGCCGACGCTGACACCATGAACCGTTATTTCGCGAGTGTTGGAACCCAGACCGCCCGGCAGGTGGACTCATCTGGGCCGGAGCTGCCGGTGCGCCTGCAGCGTGTATCCACCGGCCGGCTCGTGGTGCGTCCGGTGACGCCGGAGAGCCTGGCGGTGACAGTGTCGCAAATGAACAGCAGCTCAGCATGTGGTGCCGACGGCCTGTGTGTTCGCTTTGTTAAGCTTTGTATGCCGTACATCTGTCATGTGATCACTCATATTGTGAACTCCAGTCTGGCTTCCCACACTGTGCCCCCGTCCTGGAAACTTACCTACATTCATCCTATCCAAAAGACATCCAAATCCAACGAAACCTCGAATTACCGACCCATTTCGATCCTCCCAACTATAGCCAAGATCACCGAGCGTGTAGTATACGAACAGCTGTTTGAATACTTCACATCCCATCACCTATTCCCGTCCTGCCAGCACGGCTTCAGACTCGCTCACTCAACTGATACGGCGCTGCTGACCATGACCGACCGTATATTCGAGGCGATGGACAACCGACAGGTAGCGCTACTGTGCTTATTAGACATGTCAAAATGTTTCGATGTGATCCCGCATGACCGATTGATTATCAAACTAAAACAGTATAATGTTGATGTGCGCTGGTTCGAGAGCTACCTGTCGGAACATTATCAACAAGTCGTCATCAACGCAGCTGATGGAGGTCGCATGCTTTCGCAGCCATTGCTAAACCCGATAGGTACCTATCAAGGCTCATCGCTAGGCCCTCTGTTATACACCATCTATGCCGCAGACATGTCGCTGTACCTTCATGCAGATGTCACTCATGACAGGTGTCTCGTGCAGTATGCCGACGACGTGCAGATCGCAGTGTTCGGGAGGCCCCGTGACAGTGATGCGCTGGTCAATAGTCTCTAGCGGAATCTTGCTGCCCTATCACTCTGGTTCCGGAAGAATGGGATGAAAGTAAACGCAAACAAAACACAGCTAATAGTCTTGGGAACATGTCAAAATCTACGTATGATGCCTCAGATACAAGTTGAGTTTATGGGTGCCATGGTCGTAGGGTCTCGTACTGTCAAAAATCTTGGCGTAGTTTTTGACCAGAATATGACATTCTCGGCGCATGTTGACGACGTTGTGCGGCGATGTACCGGCTTACTCTGCGGACTGAGCCACAGTAGGCACAGTCTCCCGCGTGATACGCTTCACACCATTGTACAGGCGCTCGTTGTATCAACCTTACGATACTGTATCAGTGTGTATGGTGTATGCGGCATCACACAAATGGCACGGCTGCAGAAAATGCTTAACTTTGGCGCACGAGTCATCTCCGGCCGTCGTAAGTACGATCACATCAGTGACGTGCTGAAAGACCTGAATTGGTTGACGGTGGGAAATCTGCACCAGTACCATTCGCTGACTTTGTTAAAACAAATTGTGTCCGCCGGCCAGCCAGAGTCGCTGTACAGTAGCCTGGTGACTCGCGGCGATATTCACCACCGCGTGACCAGACAGGCCGACCGGCTGGACAGACCCGTGATACGCACAGACTCGGGACGACGCCGCTGTCTGTTTTCAGCCGTCACAGCTTACAACGCTCTGCCGCAAAGTCTCCGCGATATGGGTCCGCGGCGCTTTAGACCCGAGCTCCGAGAGCATCTGCTCACAAAGCAGAGTGGGACTGATAATGATTAGATGTGACCGGAAGTGAGATGCAGCAGGAATGTATACATGTGTGTGTGTGCGCGCGCCTCTTGTCCTAATGTTCGTCGAATTGACTCGCCAATCAGAATAGCCATGTGTGCATGGATCGATGGCACGATGTAAATACATACATACATACAGACGTCACTAGCGGTCGAGCTAAATAGTATTAAAATAAAGTCACGTTTTTAACACACGCTTAGTTTTCAATTATCGGAACAGCTATTTTTGTGTTAAATATACAGCAAACTGACTGCCCGAAGCATCGATTGTTGGGATATTATCATACAAATGTGAACCTCAATAGCCACCTCCTTCTGGAATAGTGACGTTCTCTCAGAATTCTTGCAAACAAAAATCAGGATACTGCAGGGGGGGGTGTCATCCCTTCAGCGGCCATAGGCTCGGTGACCACTATGACGTCACAACCTTCGGCCAATGGGATGGCGCCACGTAGGGCTGTGACGGCCGCGGCAATTCAAGCGCACGGAACGGCTCCTCAGGCAGAGAAGACTTCGTTGGTTGCGTTAAAAATGCGATTGCAAGATGGCAGTTTGTGCTTGTCACTTAGATGCTTGCCATTAAGTCTCATAGTTAATGGCAGTTTATTTTATTTTGTCACTGTCAATCATGCCGGATTGTGCTGTGGCACCGTGCACTTCAAGCACCAAGAAGCACCGTTCCGTATCATTGTTTAAGTTTCTTGAAGACCAGAAGACCCCGGCAGAGTGGATTTGCGTTTGTGCCAGAGAAGATGACTTTAAATTGAAACATGCAACCGTTTGTGAAAAGCATGTTAACCCTATTCCCTGCGGGGGGGGGGGGGGGGCAGATTCTGGCCACCTCCGTGTTTTTTTCTCTCACTTGGTGCTTCTAAACCGTTAGACCTATCGTCCTGAAACTTTGCGACTTTTCCCAAAATTGAATGGCGCGTGTTGTTAAAATTTGGACAAAAATCGGTCCAGCAGAGGCGGTTCCAGGCCCCTGTTTTGGGGAGGGATTCCGCAGCGATTTCCCTGAATACGAATGCGGTTTTGTGGCGCATTCGTGGTTTGCATTGCAATACATGCGTCAGAAACAACTTCAATGCAATATGTATCATAGATACTGGGATTGTACATATTTTTGGGGCAGAGGCGCACTCAGGATAAAAAATGGGAGGCGATACCCACCCTCAAATTAGGTCAAACTTCAAATTAGTAAGATGATAAAAGCGTTACGCGCATGGTGCCCCATGTTTTTTTCCTGGATCCGCCTATGCGCAATATATCAAATTTAACAAATTGCAGCATATAATGCCCACATGTGACGTTCATGTCGTCCCAAACAATCACGAACAGCACATATTTTTCCCCAGAAAATCACCCCATTTTACATTCCCTGAATACGCCTATGATTTATTTTTATTTTGATATATTAAAGACCAGTACATTTGAAGCTCAAAAACGTTTGGAGCACGAAAATCGGTCGAGCCACATGGCCGCAATGACCTTTCAAAAAACACCCAGCATTTTCGGATTTTTTGCCCCCTGGCCCCCCATTTTTGAACAAACAAAAAATTCGGGGTCCAGAAAGAGAGATCTTGTCATGACGAATCGAATGGCGTTTTACCCATCGAAATCGACCGAGCGGTTCTCGAGATCTCTGGGGGGGGGGCAGAATCTGCCCCCCCCCCCCCGCAGGTTAACGTAATTCAGGCCGCCCGCAGGGAATAGGGTTAAGGAGAGTGACTTCACACCAACTTGCCTGCTTAAGCGATCCATGGGTATATTCCGTAAGATGTTCCTCGTTGACGGAGCGATCCCTAGGATAGACCTTTTCTTGAGGTGAGTTTATATTCAACCATTTAAGTGAGTTTTAACATTTTACCCATGGACTGAAAATGCAATTCAACTGTGTTAAAGGGAAGTATTCACATTTTCCACACACAAATGGAGTTATTACTTTAAATCGATAGACGAGACCAAAATATATTGTAAATTTATCCCCTTTTGCATATAACCATTTCTACCGAGAGATATTTCAAGTCACAGATGATTAGCGATCCACGCTTATAACGATCAGTACTTGCAAGTACTTGGTAACGAATCTCGAATTCCGGACTTGTCTCGTTATTGTTTTTTGACAAAATTGTATGGAAAATATGTCTTGACTCTGTCTATTGTGATTAGGTGCCCTAATGTCCTGAACAATCAACACACATTGAATAATAGGTAACCAAATTAACAGTTAACTTGGGCACGCTACGACGGCCTAGTTAGTGGTTGCGACCCTCAATTTTCGAAAATTTGTTCATTTGTTTTCAACATTAGGAGTTTTGTATAGTTTTGTCTCTAGCTGTATATAACACTATGCTTTAGCCTTATCATGAAAAAATAATAATTTACAAAAACAAATAAACAAACAATGAAAAACTGGCAATGAAATCGGAAGTTCACTTGGGCACGCAACAGCGACCTATTTAGTGTCGGTGCTTTGTTTCATGGACCAATCAGAGACGTTATCATAAGAAAGAAAAGCGAACACGAAAGAAGTATATGTCGCGCTTCCAAATAGTGAAGGGCTGACAAAGGCCGACCTCAGGCCGACATAGGGGCTTGTGGAATAAGCCGCCCTTCTATATTTGTGGGAAAAATAGGAAGGGCTTAAACCATTAAATCTCTCCTGTTCGGAGAGATGTAATGGTGTAAGCTGCAGTACCTGTTCAGAGAGATGTAATGGTGTAAGCTGTACCTGTTCGGAGAGATGTAATGGTGTAAGCTGCAGTACCTGTTCGGAGTCGGAGAGATGTAATGGTGTAAGCTGTAACTTGTAAGATAAATAAAATGAGCTCTGTTGGTAATTAGGTAGGTAGCGTGGAAAGTGGAAGCGTGGAAATGTACATGAGCCGATTCAAAGGCCATATCATGAAATATACTATCTATCTATCTATCTCTCTAGGGAAAACACCGATTATTAACTCCGAAAGAAGTATACGTACTTGTTTGTTAAATTTCCCAAAAATAATTTTCGAAATATAAAAAGTTTTGATTTCATTTTTAAATTGCGACTCGATCAATTTGATATCATTCACGATGCATAAGATAAAGCAGAAAAGTAAATCAAAAGGTGAATATTTCCCTTTAAATATTTTTCGGTCTCAGGCAAGAAGAGACTATACCAATCAAGTTTAACTCGCGACACAATTTATGCTACACTTCTCAATGGCGGGCACCAAATAATACATTCATTTCATCAGCATCTAAACACCTGCACTCTGCAGGCTGCAACACACCATCCACAGACCACCTGCAGGCTGCAACACACCCTCCATAGACCACCTGCAGGCTGCACCACACCCTCCACAGACCACCTGCTGCAACACACCATTCACAGACCACCTGCAGGCTGCACCACACCCTCCACAGACCACCTGATGCAACACACCATTCACAGACCACCTGCAGGCTGCACCACACCATTCACAGACCACCTGCAGGCTGCACCACACCCTCCACAGACCACCTGCAGGCTGCAACACACCATCCACAGACCACCTGCTGCACCACACCATCCACAGACCACCTGCAGGCTGCAACACACCATCCACAGACCACCTGCAGGCTGCAACACACCCTCCACAGACCACCTGCAGGCTGCAACACACCCTCTACAGACCACCTGCTGCAACACACCATACACAGACCACCTGCAGGCTGCAACACACCATTCACAGACCACCTGCAGGCTGCAACACACCCTCCACAGACCACCTGCAGGCTGCAACACACCCTCCACAGACCACCTGCAGGCTGCAACACACCATTCACAGACCACCTGCAGGCTGCAACACACCCTCCATAGACCACCTGCAGGCTGCAACACACCCTCCACAGACCACCTGCTGCAACACACCCTCCACAGACCAACTGCAGGCTGCAACACACCCTCCACAGACCACCTGCAGGCTGCAACACACCCTCCACAGACCACCTGCAGGCTGCAACACACCATTCACAGACCACCTGCAGGCTGCACCACACCATTCAGACCACCTGCAGGCTGCAACACACCCTCCACAGACCACCTGCAGGCTGCAACACACCCTCCACAGACCACCTGCAGGCTGCAACACACCCTCCACAGACCACCTGCAGGCTGCAACACACCCTCCACAGACCACCTGCAGGCTGCAACACACCCTCCACAGACCACCTGCAGGCTGCAACACACCCTCCACAGACCACCTGCAGGCTGCAACACACCCTCCACAGACCACCTGCAGGCTGCAACACACCCTCCACAGACCACCTGCAGGCTGCAACACACCATTCACAGACCACCTGCAGGCTGCACCACACCATTCACAGACCACCTGCAGGCTGCACCACACCATTCACAGACCACCTGCAGGCTGCAACACACCCTCCACAGACCACCTGCTGCAACACACCATCCACAGACCACCTGCAGGCTGCAACACACCCTCCACAGACCACCTGCAGGCTGCAACACACCCTCCACAGACCACCTGCTGCAACACACCATCCACAGACCACCTGCAGGCTGCACCACACCATTCACAGACCACCTGCAGGCTGCACCACACCATTCACAGACCACCTGCAGGCTGCACCACACCATTCACAGACCACCTGCTGCAACACACCATCCACAGACCACCTGCAGGCTGCAACACACCCTCCACAGACCACCTGCAGGCTGCAACACACCCTCCACAGACCACCTGCTGCAACACACCATCCACAGACCACCTGCAGGCTGCAACACACCCTCCACAGACCACCTGCAGGCTGCAACACACCCTCCACAGACCACCTGCAGGCTGCAACACACCCTCCACAGACCACCTGCAGGCTGCAACACACCCTCCACAGACCACCTGCAGGCTGCACCACACCCTCCACAGACCACCTGCAGGCTGCAACACACCCTCCACAGACCACCTGCAGGCTGCACCACACCATTCACAGACCACCTGCAGGCTGCACCACACCATTCACAGACCACCTGCAGGCTGCACCACACCATTCACAGACCACCTGCAGGCTGCAACACACCCTCCACAGACCACCTGCTGCAACACACCATCCACAGACCACCTGCAGGCTGCAACACACCCTCCACAGACCACCTGCAGGCTGCAACACACCCTCCACAGACCACCTGCAGGCTGCAACACACCCTCCACAGACCACCTGCTGCAACACACCATCCACAGACCACCTGCAGGCTGCACCACACCATTCACAGACCACCTGCAGGCTGCAACACACCCTCCACAGACCACCTGCTGCAACACACCATCCACAGACCACCTGCAGGCTGCAACACACCCTCCACAGACCACCTGCAGGCTGCACCACACCATTCACAGACCACCTGCAGGCTGCACCACACCATTCACAGACCACCTGCTGCAACACACCATCCACAGACCACCTGCAGGCTGCAACACACCCTCCACAGACCACCTGCAGGCTGCAACACACCCTCCACAGACCACCTGCTGCAACACACCATCCACAGACCACCTGCAGGCTGCAACACACCCTCCACAGACCACCTGCAGGCTGCAACACACCCTCCACAGACCACCTGCAGGCTGCAACACACCCTCCACAGACCACCTGCTGCAACACACCATCCACAGACCACCTGCAGGCTGCAACACACCCTCCACAGACCACCTGCAGGCTGCACCACACCCTCCACAGACCACCTGCAGGCTGCAACACACCCTCCACAGACCACCTGCAGGCTGCACCACACCATTCACAGACCACCTGCAGGCTGCAACACACCCTCCACAGACCACCTGCTGCAACACACCATCCACAGACCACCTGCAGGCTGCAACACACCCTCCACAGACCACCTGCAGGCTGCACCACACCCTCCATAGACCACCTGCAGGCTGCACCACACCCTCCACAGACCACCTGCAGGCTGCAACACACCATCCACAGACCACCTGCAGGCTGCAACACACCCTCCACAGACCACCTGCAGGCTGCACCACACCATTCACAGACCACCTGCAGGCTGCACCACACCCTCCACAGACCACCTGCAGGCTGCAACACACCATCCACAGACCACCTGCTGCAACACACCCTCCACAGACCACCTGCAGGCTGCAACACACCCTCCACAGACCACCTGCAGGCTGCAACACACCATCCACAGACCACCTGCAGGCTGCACCACACCCTCCACAGACCACCTGCTGCAACACACCATCCACAGACCACCTGCAGGCTGCAACACACCCTCCACAGACCACCTGCAGGCTGCAACACACCCTCCACAGACCACCTGCAGGCTGCACCACACCATTCACAGACCACCTGCAGGCTGCACCACACCATCCACAGACCACATCAACGACTGAAGTAGAGTCACGGCCAGGGACCTCGCCATAAGTCAGAGTCCTACAGGCCAAGTGGCCTTCAATATTCCCGTATAGTTATGTCTGTGTCGTAAACTAAATACTGTTTTTGCTTAGTACATGCAAAGTTGTACGCAGTAATGTCCCTTATCACATATATTATATTTGTGTTTGTCAAGCTTTTTGTACAGCTCGCTTCGAACGCCACCAGCGTCATCGGAGTGCTACGGAGTTTTCGGCAGGCTAAATGCAGCATAGTTCAATACTGCTGACTCTATACTGATGGACGTCAGAGTACGGAGTTCTCGGCAGGCTAAATGCAGCATAGTTCAATACTGCTGACTCTATACTGATGGACGTCAGAGTACGGAGTTCTCGGCAGGCTAAATGCAGCATAGTTCAATACTGCTGACTCTATACTGATGGACGTCAGAGTACGGAGTTCTCGGCAGGCTAAATGCAGCATAGTTCAATACTGCTGACTCTATACTGATGGACGTCAGAGTACGGAGTTTTCGGCAGGCTAAATGCAGCATAGTTCAATACTGCTGACTCTATACTGATGGACGTCAGAGTACGGAGTTCTCGGCAGGCTAAATGCAGCATAGTTCAATACTGCTGACTCTATACTGATGGACGTCAGAGTACGGAGTTCTCGGCAGGCTAAATGCAGCATAGTTCAATACTGCTGACTCTATACTGATGGACGTCAGAGTACGGAGTTCTCGGCAGGCTAAATGCAGCATAGTTCAATACTGCTGACTATACTGATGGACGTCAGAGTACGGAGTTCTCGGCAGGCTAAATGCAGCATAGTTCAATACTGCTGACTCTATACTGATGGACGTCAGAGTACGGAGTTCTCGGCAGGCTATATGCAGCATAGTTCAATACTGCTGACTCTATACTGATGGACGGCAGAGTACGGAGTTCTCGGCAGGCTAAATGCAGCATAGTTCAATACTGCTGACTCTATACTGATGGACGTCAGAGTACGGAGTTCTCGGCAGGCTAAATGCAGCATAGTTCAATACTGCTGACTCTATACTGATGGACGTCAGAGTACGGAGTTATCGGCAGGCTAAATGCAGCATAGTTAAATACTGCTGACTCTATACTGATGGACGTCAGAGTACGGAGTTCTCGGCAGGCTAAATGCAGCATAGTTCAATACTGCTGACTCTATACTGATGGACGTCAGAGTACGGAGTTCTCGGCAGGCTAAATGCAGCATAGTTCAATACTGCTGACTCTATACTGATGGACGTCAGAGTACGGAGTTCTCGGCAGGCTAAATGCAGCATAGTTCAATACTGCTGACTCTATACTGATGGACGTCAGAGTACGGAGTTCTCGGCAGGCTAAATGCAGCATAGTTCAATACTGCTGACTCTATACTGATGGACGTCAGAGTACGGAGTTCTCGGCAGGCTAAATGCAGCATAGTTCAATACTGCTGACTCTATACTGATGGACGTCAGAGTACGGAGTTCTCGGCAGGCTAAATGCAGCATAGTTCAATACTGCTGACTCTATACTGATGGACGTCAGAGTACGGAGTTCTCGGCAGGCTAAATGCAGCATAGTTCAATACTGCTGACTCTATACTGATGGACGTCAGAGTACGGAGTTCTCGGCAGGCTAAATGCAGCATAGTTCAATACTGCTGACTCTATACTGATGGACGTCAGAGTACGGAGTTCTCGGCAGGCTAAATGCAGCATAGTTCAATACTGCTGACTCTATACTGATGGACGTCAGAGTACGGAGTTCTCGGCAGGCTAAATGCAGCATAGTTCAATACTGCTGACTCTATACTGATGGACGTCAGAGGAGACCAAAATAATGCAAAAACTCAATATCCACCTTCATTAGGACGACATAGGGTACTTAGCATCGCTTATTCTGGAAACATGAACGATAACGACTTAATTGAGATCTTCGATTAAAAAACGGAGTGTTCTTGTGATGAGAGGAAGACGGTGATAGGTGATACCCAACTTTAAAGTCCTGGGTCATTAGGTGACCTCTGAGGTCATGCCAATGTCATCCAAATCGTGTGTGTGTGTATGTAGAGATTGACTTCTAATCAAGTTAGAGTCGTGAATCAAAATGCAGCACATTTCTGTCGTTAGGGGAATGCATTTCCATTAACGCTAGGTCCCTGTTGACCTTTGACCTGATGACCTGATTTGACCTTGATCTAATATCACTATTATATATCCGCATGAATTACTGTCCAACACAGACGCCTGTTTTGTAATTATGTACAGTTGGTAGAGATCTGCAAAGCATACTTAGCTGTGAAATGTTCTTAAAATCCACGGGAGGTCAAAACGTCATCTTAGGTCATCTGAGGTTAGTGATCTGGGTTGACCTGTGTAAGAACACAACCCCAGTGGAACATATTATTATGTAAAATGGATGCCAAATTTCAAATCAGCGTCACAAAATTCCCTAGAAATTGCCAGAGGCCAACAAGTCATATCAGGTCATCGGAGGTAAGTAAGACCTCTGAAATAAGGAGGTAAGACCTCTGAAATTGTCAACCGAGGCCATAATCTCAGTGGAAACCATAAATGTCACCTGTTAACACCTGTTTATATATGTTCCTGAACAATACAAACTCGGAAAGTGCACAAGTTACAAGCATCCATACTACGGGACGCCAGTTGCGTCTGACATGACTTTGAGAAACAGGTCATAGGTCACGGGTCATGAGCAGTAGAGGTTTGACATTTTCAGAGTACGTGTCAAATTGTTATAAAGTAGGGTACTGCACGTTTCATCGCAATCAGTTGATAAATACGAAAGTTATTCCCTAAAAAACGAGGAGATGGGTGGCATCCACCCCCTGCACTGGCGAGGGTTAAATTAAAGTAGCGGAGTAACGGACTAAAGTAACTTCCGTTAAATTTGTCGCAAAGTAACAGAGTAACGAATAACGGAATTACCTTTGAGTAACGGAGTAACGAGTAACGGAACTACATTTGTTAGTAACGATTCCCACCACTGCAGTAATTTGCGCCTGGAGGACATTGTTAAGTTTTATCACGTGTCATTGATTTCATTTAGCCATAATGCGTATACAGCCCACTATGACGTCACGCTTAGCTAAACTCGCCGGATGGTGGTACCTAGTATCTATGGCCTTGAATAAAATTGTCTGAAATCGCGTGGCACGCAAGGTCACAGTTCAGAATTTGCGGCTAAATGCACCAGACCCGCGTGATTTAGCAGATAGGGCACTTCAGTGCGGTAAACACCAACCCATCTAAATGAAGGCATGTGCTATCGGCAGTGCCATAGCAAAACAGGCACCCATTGCATATACACGATCTCTACGTTCCTGCCTAATCAGTCAGACGGCGCAGCTCCCCTCACCCCACCTCACTGGCCGCCGGGCCGGCTCACCTGTTTCTGTTGCGCTCGTTATCTGCCTGCGCGTACAGACTCTGCAGGTGCTGGACGGACACCTCGATCTGGTCGGCCCGGGAGGTCTGCTGCTGCAGCTGGTGGATCTGGGCCTCGGCCGCCGCCAGCCGGCCCGACACTGCCTCACACTCGGCTGCAGCAGCAGCAGACGGTGGCAACAGGCAGAGGGTGAAGGTCGGTCAGACGCAGATTGTATCGGGCAGAAGGCACGCAGACGGTGACGACAGGCAGAGGGTGAAGGTCGGTCAGACGCAGATTGTATCGGGCAGAAGGCACGCAGACGGATCCTCGCTAGACGGAGACAATACAACGCAATAAATCACATCACAACAGACACTGTCACAACATCGGCCTCATTTAGATTGACCTGATGCACATTTAAAACATTAATGTGCTGATCATTGGATAAATCAGTGGTCACCTTTGCTGCATACACACTGAAGCTGAACCAAAGCGACCCCACGTTACCCTCCCCCGGTCACATCCCACCCACCATCTGCCGGCGACTCGTACCGTGCTTGGCAGCCAGTTGACTCTGCAACTGCTCGGTGGCCGTCTTCAGCTCCGTCTTCTCGGCCACCAGGATACCGATGGTCTGCGCTTGGGCGCGCGTCTGTTCGACCAGCAGCGCCTGCTCCTGCTCCAGCCGGAGGTCGGCCGCGCGCCGGCCCGACTCCTGCTCCTGCTCCAGCTCAGAGACGCGTGCCCGCTGCAGGAGCGCAGGACACAGAGTCAGTGTACAGCCACAGAGCCGCCCGCTGCGGCGGCGCAGGAGACACAGTCAACTAGGATGCAAGCCACTTGGCCGCAGGAAATACACAGACGCACCGCGCTGGAGACCACGGGCACTGCAACCATCTCGGTACCAATCATCAGATACTGATGAGTTCGGCGGTCTGCACTGGCAGAGGCGCAACTGGCGGGGATTATACGCCAGATACTGGTGAGTTCGGCGGTCTGCACTGGCAGAGTCGCAGCTGGCGGATATTACGCCAGATACTGGTGAGTTCGGCGGTCTGCACTGGCAGAGTCGCAGCTGGCGGGGATTATACGTCAGATACTGGTGAGTTCGGCGGTCTGCACTGGCAGAGTCGCAGCTGGCGGATATTACGCCAGATACTGATGAGTTCGGCGGTCTGCACTGGCAGAGTCGCAGATGGCGGGGATAATATGCCAGATACTGGTGAGTTCGGCGATCTGCACTGGCAGAGTCGCAGCTGGCGGGGATTATACGTCAGATACTGGTGAGTTCGGCGGTCTGCACTGGCAGAGTCGCAGCTGGCGGGGATTATAAGTCAGATACTGGTGAGTTCGGCGGTCTGCACTGGCAGAGTCGCAGCTGGCGGATATTACGCCAGATACTGGTGAGTTCGGCGGTCTGCACTGGCAGAGTCGCAGATGGCGGGGATAATATGCCAGATACTGGTGAGTTCGGCGGTCTGCACTGGCAGAGTCGCAGCTGGCGGGGATTATACGTCAGATACTGGTGAGTTCGGCGGTCTGCACTGGCAGAGTCGCAGCTGGCGGGGATTATACGCCAGATACTGGTGAGTTCGGCGGTCTGCACTGGCAGAGTCGCAGCTGGCGGGGATTATACGTCAGATACTGGTGAGTTCGGCGGTCTGCACTAGCAGAGTCGCAGCTGGCGGGGATTATACGCCAGATACTGGTGAGTTCGGCGGTCTGCACTGGCAGAGTCGCAGCTGGCGGGGATTATACGTCAGATACTGGTGAGTTCGGCGGTCTGCACTAGCAGAGTCGCAGCTGGCGGGGATTATACGCCAGATACTGGTGAGTTCGGCGGTCTGCACTGGCAGAGTCGCAGCTGGCGGATATTATACGCCAGATACTGGTGAGTTCGGCGGTCTGCACTAGCAGAGTCGCAGCTGGCGGATATTATACGTCAGATACTGGTGAGTTCGGCGGTCTGCACTGGCAGAGTCGCAGCTGGCGGGGATTATACGCCAGATACTGGTGAGTTCGGCGGTCTGCACTGGCAGAGTCGCAGCTGGCGGATATTATACGCCAGATACTAGTGAGTTCGGCGGTCTGCACTGGCAGAGTCGCAGCTGGCGGATATTATACGCCAGATACTGGTGAGTTCGGCGGTCTGCACTGGCAGAGTCGCAGCTGGCGGATATTACGTGGCAAGAGTGTCCGGAAAGTCCGACACGCAATCACACACAACATCAGAATGTCTATGACGATGTCAGCGGAGCAGCCTGGGAATTTGGGCCATTTTCTGGACTTTTTGGGTCCAAAGAATATTGCTCTCTTCATATTTGTTCAGGAAACTTGCTCTCTTTTCGCCTGATCTTACCGACATTGTAGTTAAAATATAATTCAATTTTCCTCACAAGGATTTAATATCTATTACAAATCAGGATTTTTTACTTTCCAAGTAAAATAATTAAAACAAAAATTAAAATCTAAACTTGCCTGACAATACAATTTTACTCTCAACCTATGGATTTTTACTCTCCGGGACCAGGTCATGAAATGAAAAATCCAACACTGCAGCGGAGCCGCGATGACAACAAACTACAGCCGCTACCTTGTCTCCCAGCCTCCACCATCCGACACAGCATCACCAGACAATTCTCCAATTACCCTCCGTCTCTGTTACCCTACAGTTACCCTCCAATTACCCTCCGTCTCTGTCACCCTACAGTTACCCTCCAATTACCCTCCGTCTCTGTCACCCTACAGTTACTCTCCAATTACCCTCCGTCTATGTCACCCTACAGTTACCCTCCGTCTCTGTCACCCTACAGTTACCCTCCGTCTCTGTCACCCTACAGTTACCCTCCAATTACTACAGTTACCCTCCAATTACCCTCCGTCTCTGTCACCCTACAGTTACCCTCCAATTACCCTCCGTCTCTGTCACCCTACAGTTACCCTCCAATAACCCTCCGTCTCTGTCACCCTACAGTTACCCTCCAATTACCCTCCGTCTCTGTCACCCTACAGTTACCCTCCAATTACCCTCCGTCTCTGTCACCCTACAGTTACCCTCCAATAACCCTCCGTCTCTGTCACCCTACAGTTACCCTCCAATTACCCTCCGTCTCTGTCACCCTACAGTTACCCTCCGTCTCTGTCACCCTACAGTTACCCTCCAATTACCCTCCGTCTCTGTCACCCTACAGTTACCCTCCGTCTGTCACCCTACAGTTACCCTCTAATTACCCTCCGTCTCCCTACAGCGAGCGGCTCACCAGGTCCTCCAGGTGCCTCTCGGCTTCCGTCCTGGCCCGTCTCTCGGCCTCCAGAGAGGCGGCCAGCTCCGAGTTGCGCTGCTCCAGCCGGTGGTCGGCGGCTGGCGGCGCGGCAGAGGTCGGGTCCCCGTCAGTCTCGCCATCCGAGGTCATCTGACTCAGTCGGTCACTCAGCTGACGCAGAGTCTCCGAGGTCAGGTGCGCCGGGGCAGACACCGCCTCCTCCTCCACCGCCTCCTGAGGGGACGGAGGGTGAGGGAGGGGTCAGGTGCGCCGGGGGACACCGCCTCCTCCTGAGGGAACGGAGGGTGAGGCAGGGGTCAGGTGCGCCGGGGCGAACACCGCCTCTTCCTCCACCGCCGTCTCCTGAGGGAACGGAGGGTGAGGCAGGGGTCAGGTGCGCCGGGGCGAACACCGCCTCTTCCTCCACCGCCGCCTCCTGAGGGAACGGAGGGTGAGGCAGGGGTCAGGTGCGCCGGGGCGAACACCGCCTCTTCCTCCACCGCCTCCTCCTGAGGGGACGGAGGGTGAGGCAGGGGTCAGGTGCGCCGGGGCGAACACCGCCTCTTCCTCCACCGCCTCCTGAGGGGACGGAGGGTGAGGCAGGGGTCAGGAGCGCCGGGGCGGACACCGCCTCTTCCTCCACCGCCTCCTCCTGAGGGGATGGAGGGTGAGGCAGGGGTCAGGTGCGCCGGGGCGAACACCGCCTCTTCCTCCACCGCCTCCTGAGGGGACGGAGGGTGAGGCAGGGGTCAGGAGCGCCGGGGCGGACACCGCCTCTTCCTCCACCGCCTCCTCCTGAGGGGATGGAGGGTGAGGCAGGGGTCAGGAGCGCCGGGCGGACACCGCCTCCTCCTCCGCCTCCTGAGGGGATGGAGGGTCAGGGAGAGGTCAGGAGCGCCGGGCGGACACCGCCTCCTCCTCCGCCTCCTGAGGGGACGGAGGGTGAGGGAGGGGTCAGGTGCGCCGGGGGACACCGCCTCTTCCTCCACCGCCTCCTCCTGAGGGAACGGAGGGTGAGGGAGGGGTCAGGAGCGCCGGGGCGGACACCGCCTCTTCCTCCACCGCGTCCTGAGGGAACGGAGGGTGAGGCAGGGGTCAGGAGCGCCGGGGCGGACACCGCCTCTTCCTCCACCGCCTCCTGAGGGGACGGAGGGTGAGGGAGGGGTCAGGTGCGCCGGGGGACACTGCCTCTTCCTCCACCGCCTCCTCCTGAGGGAACGGAGGGTGAGGGAGGGGTCAGGTGCGCCGGGGGGACACCGATACCTCCTCCGCCTCCTCCTGAGGGGACGGAGGGTGAGGGAGGGGTCAGGTGCGCCGGGGGGACACCGCCTCTTCCTCCACCGCCTCCTCCTGAGGGAACGGAGGGTGAGGGAGGGGTCAGGTGCGCCGGGGGACACCGATACCTCCTCCGCCTCCTCCTGAGGGGACGGAGGGTGAGGGAGGGGTCAGGTGCGCCGGGGGGACACCGATACCTCCTCCGCCTCCTCCTGAGGGGACGGAGGGTGAGGGAGGGGTCAGGTGCGCCGGGGGGACACCACCTCTTCCTCCACCGCCTCCTCCTGAGGGAACGGAGGGTGAGGGAGGGGTCAGGTGCGCCGGGGGGACACCGATACCTCCTCCGCCTCCTCCTGAGGGGACGGAGGGTGAGGTAGGGGTCAGGTGCGCCGGGGGGACACCGACACCTCCTCCGCCTCCTCCTGAGGGGACGGAGGGTGAGGCAGGGGTCAGGTGCGCCGGGGGGACACCGATACCTCCTCCGCCTCCTCCTGAGGGGACGGAGGGTGAGGGAGGGGTCAGGTGCGCCGGGGGGACACCGCCTCTTCCTCCACCGCCTCCTCCTGAGGGGACGGAGGGTGAGGGAGGGGTCAGGTGCGCCGGGGGGACACCGCCTCTTCCTCCACCGCCTCCTCCTGAGGGATGGAGGGTGAGGCAGGGGTCAGGTGCGCCGGGGCGGATACCGATACCTCCCCCGCGTCCTGAGGGGACGGAGGGTGAGCGAGGGGTCAGGTGCGCCGGGGCGGATACCGATACCTCCCCCGCGTCCTCTTGAGGGGACGGAGGGTGAGGGAGGGGTCAGGTGCGCCGGGGGGACACCGCCTCTTCCTCCACCGCCTCCTCCTGAGGGGACGGAGGGTGAGGCAGGGGTCAGGTGCGCCGGGGGGACACCGATACCTCCTCCGCCTCCTCCTGAGGGGACGGAGGGTGAGGGAGGGGTCAGGTGCGCCGGGGGGACACCGCCTCTTCCTCCACCGCCTCCTCCTGAGGGGACGGAGGGTGAGGGAGGGGTCAGGTGCGCCGGGGGGACACCGCCTCTTCCTCCACCGCCTCCTCCTGAGGGGATGGAGGGTGAGGCAGGGGTCAGGTGCGCCGGGGCGGATACCGATACCTCCCCCGCGTCCTGAGGGGACGGAGGGTGAGCGAGGGGTCAGGTGCGCCGGGGCGGATACCGATACCTCCCCCGCGTCCTAAGATAACGACACATACGAGGCTCAGGTGAAGTGAGAAGTGGTGCTAGATCGGACAGACAAGAAGATGTGCCTTCTCCATGGTAATGACTGCAAACATGGATGACGCAAAAATAAGCGCAGTTGAAGAACCAATTGTTTCGCACCAAGTTTAAATATAACGTCGTTACATTTTAGTCTAATGAATTCACCATAAGTCAATTACTTCCTTTTGAGCTTCACAAATAATATGGCTACGATCGTCCGACAAACGCAGACTCGGGTACGAGGTACTGCGGCACATTTGCAAAAACACATACATTACCATTATAGTTCGACAGACAGCAATTATCAAGATGGTAATGTTTACAAGTTGATGTTCAAATCTCAAATTAAGGAAGTGTTCCGTTTGGAGATAAATGACTAACCTCGAGACCGATCAGCTGAAATCGCGTTCGACGTGTGTTGCTGGGATAACTTGGCACACTAGCCACTTATTGGCAGAATGAGAATCGGACAGGTTAGCCGGCCACGCAGCAGCTGTTACGGCCATATATTGAGTCCAGGCAAGCTACCAGAGAAATCCTCAGTCCACACAGACTTGTTTATAACCAGTAAAACGCCTTTTTGGGCGATGACCGAGCGAGCGCGCTCTGGTAAAGCTAAAACAGGGTTGCAACATGAAACGGTAAGGGAGCACACGTGGTAGTAACACGCCATTTTAGTCCTCCAGACAAATTGCCAGGCCTCAATGCATGCCAACATAAACATTAAGTTGTATTAAATTGCTCATGATCTCCTTTCTCAAATCCGCCAAAAGAGAATGCGTCCTGAGCGCTGCATGCTTCAGCGTATAAATTAATGCTTAGAATAATACAGCCATTGCTTATCAATAATCATTTTTGCAAGTTTTTGTTGTTGTTCATTTCGACGTTCGCGTGTGCCAACTGCCACGCGCTGTGGTACCACCTCTATCAGAACGCACCATACCAAAAACAAAATTGATTGGATGGACCTATCCAATGGTGAAAACCCAATCTCAATCGGAGCAGTGGTTGCAAAGTTATTAGCTTCCGAAAAGCGTCTGTATGGTCGGGTCGGGCCGGGTCAAATGTAAATTTGTCTAGTAAGTTGACCAGAAACCTCACGGGCGCGAAGAAACGCCTTTTTGAGCGATGACCGAGCGAGCGCGCTCTGGTAAAGCTAAAACAGGTTTGAAATATGAAACGGTAAGGGAGCACACGTGGTAGTAACACGGTCATTTTAGTCCTCCAGAAAAATTGCCAGGCCTCAATGCATGCCAACATAAAAATTAAGTTGTATTAAATTGTTCATGATCTCCTTTCTCAAATCCGCCAAAAGAGAATGCGTCCTGAGCGCTGCATGCTTCAGCGGATATATTAATGCTTAGATTAATTCAGCCATTTTTGATCAATAATCATTTTTGCAAGGTTTTTGTTCATTTCGACGTTCGCGTGTGCCAACTGCCACGCGCTGTGGTACCACCTCTATCAGAATGCACCATACCAACAACAAAATTGATTTGATGGAACTATCCAATGGTGAAAACCCAATCTCAATCAGAGCAGTGGTTGCAAAGTTGTTAACTTCCGAAAAGCATCTGCTGTCGGAAGCATCTGCTGTCGGGTCGGGTCGGGTCAAATATAAATTTGTCTAGTAAGTTGACGAGAAACCTCACGGGTGCTTCGCGCCCGATCGGTAATCATATCAGAATTGCAAAAGTAAGCGGGAGCGAGTAGACGGATGAAACATTAGTATTACTGAAACAGACCCATAATGGTCATTTAGCTACCAATCGGAAAATGAAAACATACTGAAAACGCCCCTAGACACCTCTGAAATGACACAATTGGGCTCAGATCAGCAATAATTCATGAAACAAAGGCAGCAGCAGCCATAACAGTAGTTCATAATCCCTGTAAGCAGCAGTCCATTATCATCAGTCGCCTGCCTTCCAACAGCCAGATGGTCCCGACATCTCCTCTGATACACACTACGGAGCGATCTCAGCACCGGAGTCAGTTACCGATGGTCCCGACATCTCCTCTGATACACACTACGGAGCGATCTCAGCACCGGAGTCAGTTACCGATGGTCCCGACATCTCCTCTGATACACACTACGGAGCGATCTCAGCACCGGAGTCAGTTACCGATGGTCCCGACATCTCCTCTGATACACACTACGGAGCGATCTCAGCACCGGAGTCAGTTACCGATGGTCCCGACATCTTCTCTGATACACACTACGGAGCGATCTCAGCACCGGAGTCAGTTACCGATGGTCCCGACATCTCCTCTGATACACACTACGGAGCGATCTCAGCACCGGAGTCAGTTACCGATGGTCCCGACATCTCCTCTGATACACACTACCGAGCGATCTCAGCACCGGAGTCAGTTACCGATGGTCCCGACATCTCCTCTGATACACACTACGGAGCGATCTCAGCAGCCTGGAGGGCCGCCGATCGCAGCACCGGAGTCAGTTACCGATGGTCCCGACATCTCCTCTGATACACACTACGGAGCGATCTCAGCACCGGAGTCAGTTACCGATGGTCCCGACATCTCCTCTGATACACACTACGGAGCGATCTCAGCACCGGAGTTAGTTACCGATGGTCCCGACATCTCCTCTGATACACACTACGGAGCGATCTCAGCACCGGAGTCAGTTACCGATGGTCCCGACATCTCCTCTGATACACACTACAGAGCGATCTCAGCACCGGAGTCAGTTACCGATGGTCCCGACATCTCCTCTGATACACACTACGGAGCGATCTCAGCACCGGAGTCAGTTACCGATGGTCCCGACATCTCCTCTGATACACACTACGGAGCGATCTCAGCACCGGAGTCAGTTACCGATGGTCCCGACATCTCCTCTGATACACACTACGGAGCGATTCATTGTCAGCATGGTCATTTAGTTTCTGAGGAGCTTGGCCAGTAGGCCAGTGATAAAACAGAGGCGATGCCAGACAACGTCGGAAATGCGGGACAGGGAAGTACGAGCCGTCAAATATTTAGCATCAGAAGTAAAAAAAAACAAAAACAGTGTTAAGTCAGAGGCCAGAAGACATGCTTCAAAACAGGGATATTAGCTTCAAAACGCCGTCCACAAGACTGAGTGTGTTAGACCCATACCTCCGTCGCCAAATGTTACAGCGGTCCAGTGGCATGGCCGCCATGTTCCGTGACTGGATTAGAGGCTGCCGCTGGCCTGCTGGCGGCGCGTCTCACCTGCACTTTGACGGCGGTCTCCTCCTGTCCGGCAGCTGGGTCCGGCTGTCCGCCAACATACTCCCAGTCCGAGTGGCGGCTGCTGGTCGCGCTGCCCTGCGAGCCCGGCCCGGACAGCTGCGAGCCGGCGAACGTGAAGCTGGAGGCCATCGAGGCGACCGGCGGCGAGTCGTCCGGCGCCGCGGCCGGCGGCTCCTCCGCGCCCGCGGCGGCGGCGCTCTCTGGCTGAGGTTCACCGCCGGTCGCCGGCTGAGCGGGGTGCGGCTCCGCTCCCGACTGAGCGGGGTGCGGCTCCGCTCCCGACTGAGCGGAGTGCGGCTCCGCTGCCGGCTGAGCGGGCTGCGGCTCCGCTGCCGGCTGAGCGGGGTGAGACTCCGCTCCCGACTGAGCGGAGTGCGGCTCCACTCCCGGCTGAGCGGAGTGCGGCTCCGCTCCCGGTGGGGCCAGGTGGGGCTCCACTGCCGGCTGAGCGGGGAGCGGTTCCACTCCCGACGGGGCCGGGTGCGGCTCCGCTCCCGGCTGAGCGGGGTGCGGCTCTGCTGCCCCCGGCGGGATCCGCTCGATGGTGGAGACGGTGGCCGGCGGCGGCGGCTCCACCGTGAAGGACACCAGCGGGGCCGTGTTGGACGTGCTCTCGGCGACGGTGGTCGGGGCGGAGACCGGCGGAGGTGGGGCGGCGCCCGCCGGTCCACCCAGGTACTCAGAAAAGGACGTGCAGCCGTCAGCAGGGAACGTGAACACTGGCAGCTGTGGAGAGCTCTGCAACATACATAGGGCAACGCCACTGTCATATGGCACAACCTGTGTAGAGTGACAACAAATAATCAATGTTGCAACATTTTTTTTTTTAATGAACAATGACCAGTACACTGTAGGAACCTGTCTGTCCAAGCTCATATTTACAGCCCTAATCTGGCAAAGAGAAATGGCAAATACAAACCATGTTGGCATCTTCTGTCTTGACTGGTGGTTTCTGTTGGACATCTTGTGGTTGATCAGGTGGTCTTTCTACAGGAACTGCATCCTCAATGAAGGCAGGTGGCTCACTTAGTATAGTGAACTCTGATGTTGGAGGTGGCGAGGGGGACTTATCAGCCCTGTTCTTCTTCTGTTGAAAATTCTTGAGCTGCAAAATAATGATAAAGGTATCCATGTAAAGATATACAATATACAGGAATCTTATCAAATTACAACCTATGATCTTTCATAAAACAAATATAAAAAGGTCATGAGGGACAAGCAGCTTAGATATTCCTTGCTCAAACTATGATCATTAGTCTTGCATCTATGAATTGGGAGCTAAAGTAATTTTAATTTTACTGTTCTTACTGAATAATTTTCTGAAATAACTTACCAGTTTCCTGGCAGATGCAATTTTATCTGCTTTGGAGTCCATGTCCATTCTGTATGAAACTGAAAAAGTAAAATCATTCAGATTCAATTGTCAAATAACACTTATTCAACTGTAATTCAAGCATTCAAGATCTGGCAAAAAGTTAAACTTTTGCCTTAAAAGATTCTAGAGACAATCATAGGCGTACACAAGGGGGGGGGGCAAACAGGGCAATTGCCCCCCCCCCCACTGAATGTCTTTATGTGCCCCTTTGGTAAAAAAATGAATGATTTTTGTATTTTTTTCAGAGAAAAATTGTGAAAATATGCCCTTTTTAAAGTATAGTGGGCCAAATCTGTTTTGTTTTTTTTTGGTGCGGTTACTTTATGCCCCAAGCAAAAAATTGCCCCCTCCTGGAGTGCATTGTGGCCAAATTCAAGGAGTTAGGGGGAGGGATGTCACAATTATTTCATGTTGCCAATGTGATAGCATGAAATGGTGTGTCCAGCTCTAAAAATATGACAATTTTGACCTAATTTTCATGTTTTTAGGCCCAGCCACCTCCTTCATGCTATCATTTTTGATAAGACATACAATTTTGACATCCCTTAATTCCACCCAAGTCTCTGAATTTGGCCACCATGCTGGAGTGAATCCTGGGTACGCTACTGGAGACAATGCAGAGTTGAGTCATCTAAGAACATCCAATAACTCAACTGGTCAGTAGAAAATAATGGTATTAATGGG
Source organism: Chirona hameri (assembly GCA_036785665.1). Lineage (NCBI taxonomy): Eukaryota > Metazoa > Arthropoda > Thecostraca > Balanomorpha > Balanidae > Chirona > Chirona hameri. The sequence continues at coordinate 52,384 of JAXIVJ010001567.1, forward strand.
ATACAACCTACAAGTGTTTCAGTTTTTCTGTTCCACAATAATTGTTGAACCAATGTGACACCACAAACTCATAGCCAATTTAAATCAGAATTATTTGACAAGCATTTAAGACTTGAAACATAGCATTGCATTTCAATTTAACCAGATCAAGAGCAATATAATGACAAACTTTACATTGTCCATTTTTGTATCTAGTGTTACCTCAATACAAAATGGGGCATATTATAGGGCAAATCCCACATGCCTATCACTCACCCCAAAAATGGATCACCCCAATATTGTCCTTAAATCACTGATATACCTTATATACCTTATATACCAGGGATTTCAGGAAAGTAGGCTAAAGGATTGAAGCCTGTGATTTCCCGCTCAGTACATTACTGTGACCCCTCTCTTGTCTTGAACATACAGTCTTGCCAGTGCTTGTCCAGTCTGTTTTTGAAGCTGTTTGTTGAATCAGCACTGACCACTTCATCCGGTAGGCTATTCCAGGAGTTGATGACTCGATGAGAGAAGAAACGTTGGCGAATCACCTTGTTGGCCACTGGTTTCAACAGCTTCCTAGTGTGTCCCCTTGTGATGACATCCTCTGGAGCCAAAACGAAGAAACTTGTGGGGTCCATCCTTATCTTGTTGGTCAGGAGCTGGTGCACCACAATCATGTCTCCTCTCTCACGTCTGTAGCACATGCTTGGCATTCTCAGCTGTTTCAACCTTTCTTGGTATGAGAGATGCTTGAGTGACTTCACCATCTTGGTTGCCCTTCTCAGTACCCTCTCCACTTTGTCTTGATCACCAAAGAAGGTGGGTCCCCATACACTGTTTCCATACTCAAGGATGGGCCTCACCATTGCTTTAAACAAGAATGGAAGAGTAACTTCATTCAGGTCCAAGAAAGTTTGTCTGATGATGCCTAGGGTGCGGAAGGCTTTGGCAACTGTAGCAGCAGTGTGCCCATGAAACAGCAGTGATCTGTCAACAAGGAGGCCCAGGTCTATTTCTTCTGTGGTGACTTCAAGCTTTTGGCCTGCCATCATATAGTCAAAAGCTTGGTTTGAGGCGCTGATGTGCATGACTTTACACTTTGCAGTGTTAAGCGGTAGTTGCCACCTTTTTGTCCATGCTACCAGGGTATCTATATCTCTTTGGAGTGCTTGTACATCACTCTGGCTTCCTACTGGTATGTACACCTTGGTATCATCAGCGTAAATCTTCACAGAGCTTCTGATGTCTTTTGGGATGGAGTGTACAGCTGCCACAAACAAGGTGGGCCCAAGACCACTACCTTGTGGCACTCCACTGATGACCTGTACCCAGTCAGAGGCTGTCCCTTCCAACACAACTCTCTGCTTCCGATCAGTAAGAAAGCCTTGTATCCAGTTTAGCAATTGACCTCTTATACTAAGAGCTTCAAGGGTGATGAGTAGTCTTTTGTGAGCTACAGAGTCAAAAGCTTTTTGAAAGTTGAGATAGATTGTGTCTACTGGCTGTCTACTGATAATCTGATCAAAGCAATATTTATCCTTACATCTTCTAGAATTAACAAGACAGTGCTGATTTGGATTAGCAATTGTATGATGCAATATTTTTGGAGAACTTATATTACTAGAATGCTAAAATTATTTCTTTAAAATAAAATCCCATGACATCATGATATCTGGGTGGTTAATCAACTGAATGATCTTCCCTCACTGTGCTGGTATGGGTACAAATCCTGTCACATGTAGGTAGGGTCAACTACCATAATCGCGGACACGTCCTATCCTCAGACTTTTCATGCTATCAAAATATAAACAATGCACACACTAAAGCACCGTGTTGCCTGCAGGTATCGTCTGCATTCAAAGATTGGACTCTTACCCTCCTCAATCTACTCTTGTCTTGAGACATGGGGGCTGTTCCAGCACCCTCAACCGGATTAAGCGTAGGCTTCATTTTCTCCACTGGTTGTTCCCATGCCCTCAACTAAAATTGGTTGAGCCTCCACCAACCTCAACTGGTTGAGCACAATCTCAACCGATCAGCGAGTGGTTGAGGCTGGTGGAGGAAAGTTAGTGTTGTTCTGGCGCTCAGTCACACATTAGTGGCACGCTGTCCATACTATTTACATTAGAAATCTTCACTGTTTGTTCCCATGCTCCGCTCCACATCGCTTCAACTGGCAGGATGAAGACCTCTTATGGTTGAGAGCAATGGAACAGCCCATGTTGTGTGCCACTGCCAGGTTTCAGTGAAAGACCCTTATACTTAGAAGTATGTTATTTTACAAACAAACTTTATCCATGGAAAAATAAACAAACGTCAGAGGATACGGCTATGAATGCCAGCATGGTCAGTTTGACGTCGCGCTGAATCTGAATCTCACAAGCCACACTCATATTTACATGATATATATTGGCTGAAGTCCGATGACTGCTTGATATCATGTAGATTGTAGCGATTTGACAAAATCAATTATCTCTCAATTTACAATAATCTTATCCGCGGGATTTACACGGGAAAACATCCAGCAGGAGCACACACGGTCCATCGTATACATTCATCCGTCCTGTCTTCTATCACCCCAAGGCCATATAAGAAGGTAGAGTCATCCGGCGATTTGGGCGAATCCGACTCAGGGCTGGTGACATCATCTGGACGTAGAATCCCTTGCCTCTATACAAATCAAGGATAAGTTGCAATTTTTGAAAGACTATATATATAATTTTATTGAGCCAATTTACAAAAAACAAACCCTTAAAGAAAGACCGATTCAAAGTCTCTAACTTATATTTTTAATATTTTGCTCCTAAGTCACTCTTATTTTAACAGCGAAGGGGCAAAGATTTTACTCCTTCGCTAATGTTAAAAGGCAATATATAAGCCACGCCACAAATGTCGGTGCGCCAAACAAAAATTGCTTAGATGACGTCATGCCCAAGAAAGAACCACATATGTTACGGTTTTTGGTTTACTAATATACGTGGTTTCTTTTATTGCATAGCAAAAAGCAAATTGAGCCTATGGCAGCTGAAGGAATGACAACCCCCTGTATCACCCTGCATTCATCCCCCATTTGTTGTTTACATTGGTGCGGGGGTGTCATCACGGGATTCCCCATGTATCGGCTCCCGAGCGGCTAACATTACCGATGACGTCACTGGGCCTCTGGTTCGACTCGGCTGTTGCCGCACGCGGCTCGGTGCGGTGCGAATATTTCGAACGGGATAGTTGCCCGGTTCCCGCCTCCCGGAGAGCACTGGATATCGGGTGGGATAATATAGTAATTTCGGAGACATCTGTGTTGTTTGTACGAGACCGGCGGTGGATGGGAACGGTTGGCATTGAAGCTTCACAACAATACGATAGTTCGCCCCCGCTCAGCTGGGAGAGCGCTGGGGTGCAGACTTCACCCGGTGTGGCAGGCCGGGTTCGAGACGCTTCAGCGCTCGCTTTGCCCCTGGCTGGAATGGCATGCGGCCGGTGTCAGCGGCCGCATTCAAGGTCCGGGTGATGTCAGAGGGAGGAGCGGACCACGTCCATTGTCCAGGCATGCTTGGGCACGTAACACTTTCGCTTTAAGATCTACCGGCTGCCAGGAGTTGCGCGATCTGTTCAGGTTGATGTTAGGGCCTACGAAACAAGAACTGCTTGATGATTGTCCTGGCCTCAGTAATCTATCCGTAAAATAAAATATAAGTAAATATATTAAACAAAACAAAAAACGTATGGCCGTCTCATCCCTCAGCCAGACCGGGGCAGCGTATGGCCGTCTCGCTCCTCAGCCAGACCGGGGCAGCGTATGGCCGTCTCGCCCCTCAGCATGAATTAAGGGAGGGATGATTATCCGCGGTAAGTGTAATCTTAAATAGGATCGCACCTTAGGCGCAACTATCCGTATCCCGTTCGAAATATTCGCACCGTACCGAGCCGCGAGGACCAGTCGGTGGACCTCGGTCCGCGTGGACCGAGTCGGACCAGAGGCCCAGTTACGTCACGCTAATGTTAAGCGATTGGGGCGCTAAAATCCCCGGATGACTCTACCTCTCTACGGCCTTGGGTGTCATCCTTTTGCGCCGGTTTCGTCGCAGCTCTCTCGGCAGCTGACGCGGCACGCGTATATTTTTTGGTAGACAAAGAAGTGCCGCATAAGATATTGCTTTGAAATTCGGTGTGGGCATCGTCCATACTTGGTTCTCCAATATTACTTGCGTATAACTAATCTAACCTAACCCCGTCATTAAGTCCGATCGGGACGAACCCTAATATTCGCTCGTAGCCATTAAGTCCGATCGCGACGAAACCTAAGATTCGTTCGTAGCCATTAAGTCCGGTCGGGACGAACCTAAGATTCGCTCGTAGCCATTATGACAAAAAGCAAACAGCGTCGCCGGGATTCCAACCGGCCACCCTCAGCATGGAACCCGGGCATATTATTTATTAACCACTAGGCTACGAAGGATTCAGCGTGTGGAGGCACTACTGTGCCACATCTAACCCGGCCATGTAGCGGAAATATCGTCAGGCTGCCAGATTGTCGCCAGTCACTGTAGTTATCGCTAGATGTGGCACTTCTTTGTCTACCAAAATATTTACTCACGCGGCACAGGCAGTTATTTTACTGCCGTGTAACGACACATTCTCCATCGCACTGCCCACGGTAAATAGAATACTAGGTAGCGCCGAGTGCCGGCCTTCAACACAGACCCTATGGTGATCACTTTTTTCAGCTGTTTTGTTTAGGCTAAAAAGGTATTTAGACTATGGATATTTGAGTTAATTTATATTAACGTTCATATGTGAGACTTATATACAAAAAAGAAAGCAATTATAATTTAACTGTCTAATTATAAAAAGAAAAATGCAGGGTAGGGCATCTTCCAAATGACAGCGTTGTAGAAAATCCGAAGGTTTAAACTCAATTTTGAATGCATATCTGAAATTAAAAGAAACTGACGACTGAAAAACACCTATTAGTCTCTGAAATTGAATTTGGAAAATATTCACTATCAGTTCTCCAATGTACAACACACCACAACAGCACACTCTCTTTGAACTGCAACCCATGTGATTTCAAAAACTAGAAATAGTCGGGTCGAGATAACTTCACATCTTGATCAAGATTTCAAGAGCTTTTAAATGATACAAAAGTTTATCCATAAATTTTGTCGAAACATAGTTAAATTTGCTCGAAAATCTTAGGCTCTCGTTTGCAAATACTGGGCTGCATCTCTGAGTTTTGAAGAACCATAAATAGTCGGGTCGTGTAAATGAAAGCATTAAGTAGGTAATTCAAATAGTTTTATTTTGAGACACAAAAATCTTGGACATTTTTGTTGCGCGCTTCAAAATTTGACTTTTAGGCTGTCATATTTCAAAGTTTACTGTATTGGCAAGCAGTGACGTGTTTCTTGAGTACTGCGCACACCGGAACCGTGAAAGTTGACCAATCAGCGACGGGAATTGTCGTTGCTGAATAAGCTGATTGACGCTGATAACACTGCACACGTTTGCAAAACATCGCCAGTGATCATCACTTCCCTAGTCCTCGCGCTGTGTGTTGAGTGTGCGGGTACGTAATTGTGATACAAATGTGCGTTTACGATACATTGTCAAATTTTAACAATGCTACAATGAGCTCATCATTTAACGGGCTTTTAAATTAAGCGAAATTCAGTCAAATAATTTCGAAGCATCAAGCTTATTTGCCTCCCAAAGCCAATGGTGTCATGTGCAAATATATTGACTTCCTTGCATATCCAGTTCAAGTTTGAAAACAAAACAGTGAGATAAAATTTGCAACCAGTATGATAAAAGCAGCAGTTACTCAAATGTTTGATGTACTTTCTCAGCATATCAAACTGGCAGTGATAAAGAAACATCCAAGCATCATGATGATCATATTGATAGTTAACAACTGTAGCCTCGGACACATCAAAACATCAGATGTTTCATGCTATTGAAATGTAGATACCAATGCACTAAAGTGCCAATACTTAGCAGTGTCTTAGTGCATCAGTATTATGTGCACACACTGATAGCATGAGAAAAAAAATGAGATTTGGACATCTTCACCCTGTCAAAACACTGGTGGCGTATTGGGGTTTTAGGGTGCCACAACTCTTATGCGTCATAGTGTCAACTCTTATGCGTTCATAGTGACTTCATGATGTTAGTAGTGTTTCAGTGTTTAAAGGGAATGTTCACCTTTCTGAAAGTTGTCAAATATACATTGGTTGTAGTAGAAAATATGAAGTAAGTGCTGCTGAAAACCATTGTGATATTTTTCACTCGCAAAGTCACTTAACGTTTACAAATAAAGTTTTTAGATTTGGGCAAATGACATCATTATATACCGCTGCTGATTGGCTGACAAAGTGGGATTGGCTGAAGAAGTGTCTGTTAGCCAATCAGCGGCTGCACCAGCCTGGATTCATTTTGCAAATGGTAAATTAAATTGCTTAAAAACTGTTAAGTTTTGGGGAAAATGACCTGAGTAATTTAGACATTTCAATAACAGCTCCAGATAATGGCTATCTCAATTTAAAACTAATACAAAGGTGAAACATTCCCTTTAAGTGTGTCAGCATCTTCTGCACCACATAGTAGAAGTCTGGCATTTTAAACATCCAACAATTGGACAGTGACAGCCGACAGGGGACAGAAGACAGTGATAGTTGGCAAGACATGTTTTTTATTCAAAATGTTGCATTTCAGACTTTAATGATTTGCACACTATTGTGATGCACTAATTGAATTATTTGTGCTAGCACTGAACATGTTCAAGTTCAGTCAGTCCTTCCATTGTATGCCTGTGTTGTATACAGACGGTACTGCTGAGTCCTAATATTTGCATGCTTGACACAATATTTCTGATTTGTATGCATTGTTTTTGCAGATCTGGTGCATGTCCGAGACCAACACCGACCCGACGCCGGTGGAGGTGAAGACGCGCATCCGGCTGCTGCTGATGGGCGCGTCACCGGCAGTGGCAGCAGGCTCAAGAAGCCAGCCATCGGCCTCCGGCGACTCTATCGCCATGGAGGAGAAGAATCCTGTGTACCTGAGCGCCAGCGTCCTGAAGGACCTCAGGGACGAGGGGGCGGTTACGGATGATCCGGACGACGACTTGCAGTCCAGCCAGCTCCTGCAAGATGCGCAGACCCACCAAGGACCGCCATCTGGTCACCCCGTGGCGGCCAGTCTGGAGTTCGGCCGGGAAGCTCTGGCGTACGTTGCTGGCTTCCTGGCGTACAAGTGTCACTCCGTGGACAGCAGCCTTGGCACTGTGTCCGGCCAGTGTGCTCCCGGTCAAGCTAGTCCAAGAGCTCTGGGTGGATCGAGCGGCTGAGCCGAGGAGGCCTGGCTGTGCCGTCACTGCAGCGGCTAGAGCAGGTGGAGGCGTTTGAGTACTCCCGCATCGACCCTCGGGTGGTGCGAAAGTACGCCGTCACACGGACGCACATCCGCCTGAAATGGCTGCAAGGCAGCCTGAGGGAGTGCCGGGTGAATGAGCGCAACGCCAAGCGCATGCGCATGTATGCCCGGTCAGCAGTGTGAGGCACCCACCTGCCAAACTGCCTCGCCACCCTGCCGAGGACATGTTCGTTCGCTGGCCGAGGACATGTTCGTTCGCTGGCCGAGGACCTGTTCGAGCTGCTGGCCTGCTACTTCCGGGTGAACTTCACGCCGCCGCCGGACAGCTCGCACGGCGTCACGCGACAGATGCTGGCCGACGCGCTGCACGACTGCCTGGCCGGCACCGGACAGTTCGCAGAGTTCTGCCTGCCGCTGGCGCTGGAGAAGCTCAACTCGGACCTGACGCAGGCCAAGCTGGACGCTGGCGCTGCTGCAACGCTGCTGCGGCGTCTACACTGGCGCCGCACCTGGCGCCGCTGCGGCTGGCGCTGGCCCGGGAGTGTCTGGCGGCGCGACATCCGGAGGTGCAGCCGCGCGCGCTACAGCTGGTGGCGGCTGTGCCGGCGCAGGCCGATCAGTGGACGTGCCCCCTGCTGGCCGAGTGTCTGCACCACGCGGCGCAGCGAGGCGGCGACCGACTGATGGCCGGCGCGGCGCCGCTGCTGGTGGTGCTCTGCGCCGGCGGCCGGGAGCTGGTGCTGGGTGAGGCGGTGCCGGCCCTACTTGGCCAGCTGGAGGCCGGCGCGGAGACTCGGCCGCCGAGCGGCTGGAGACGCTGAGCGCGCATGGCCGGCTGCTGGCGGACGGCGGCGCGGACGAGTCGCCGGCTGTGGAGCCGCTGCGGCCGCGGCTGGCTGCCGTGCCGAGGTGGCCGGCGAACAGGTCCTCGGCCGAGGTGGCCGGCGGAGACCGGCCTCTGCAAACGGCCGCGCTCTCCGTGCTCAGCTCCTGCACCTGGCTGGCGGGCGAGGCGGAGGCGGACCACTGGCGGAGCACCTGGCCGGTCTGGACACGACTGAGGACGCCGCGGTCCGGGCGGCGGCGCTCACCTGTATCGGGGCCGCCACCGACCAGCACACCAATGCCGTGGTGACGGCTCTGGTGCAGCCGCTGCTGCTGTCCCAGCTCAACAGAGGTGCGGTGTCGCCGGAGAACTAGGCTGAGCGGCAGCTGGCGGCGGTGGCGGCCGGCATGACCGGGCTGGAGGCGGCGCGCGCCACCCTGCCACTGGTGCGGCAGGTGCGCGTCAGCCGCGAGGAGGCCACCGCCACCGAGCGCGTGCTGGCCACGGTGACTGACATCGTGGAGCGGACGTCTTCTTTCTTAACGGAGACGGCGATCACGTGCTGAGCACGCTGGCTGAGCGGTGGCACGGCGTGCCGCTCTCCCACGCGGCGCCGTGGCAGCACACGCAGCTGACGGCGCTGCTGGCCGCCGCCCGGCCCAGCGTGACTGTGCCGCAGCAAGACATCGTCACCGTGATGCTCGCCAAGCTGGCGCTGAAGAAGCGGCGCCCGCTGACGGTGGCGCGCGCTGCCAAGGCGCTGGCCGTTGTGTTCAATAAGCAGCCCGATGCCAAGACCGACCATCTGCTCAAGAGGCTCACCAAGCCAATGCCAAGATACAAGATAATACCAAGATGGTCCACCGTGCGGCGGCCAGAGCCGCGCGAGCGCGCGCCACCGCAAGCTCGCCCCAATGCTGGTACCGTGCTTATGGGATCGCGCGTTCCGCCATCGGTGTCCGGCCGTCACCAGGCCGCGGCGGCGGCGGCCCGGTGCAGCACATGCGGAGCGACAGCGTGATGATGGCCCTGGCAGCCACCGCCACTAGCATTGTGTCGTCTACAAGACACAGTCTATCGCCAATAACCCGAGCATTTGAGGTGCCCAAAAAATCCAAAGCGTAGTATGCGACATGTAGTTTGTCTTTGCGCAATAATAGATTGTGTGCTGCAGATAGTGGTGAGGTATGCTGTCTGAAAAAGATTGACATATGCGGTGATTTATCAAACTTGAATTTTACTTGTCGTGAGCGCATTGCTGGAGACGAGATGTTTGAGCTTGTATTTGTGCTGGCACGCATCATGTGCTTGTATTGTTATGTAGCAATCGACTCGATGTTTCCACGTGTATTTATGCTTCGTAAAAGCTGCTGATGTATTTGTCACTCACGGTTCCAACGTCTGAATAGCGGCGACTTATCACCGATATCGGTCATTCGTTTCGTTTCGTTTGGTTGATATTCGTTTGCGTCATTTGTGTGGGTATGCGCATATGCGTATGTTTTATTAGGATGTAAGTGATTATTAGGATAGGTGGAAAATTAAATAGGTGACAAATAGTTGAAATAGGCGATGATGCGGCATGTAAATGCTTGATATGTAGTAGGCATGTTACTGTTAGCATATGCCAGTATAAGATAGTATGTTCTGATTATGTTCCTACTTCCTATGCTGGTTATTTATTGTCCCTTTTCTTTACTGGCGTGCGTATCTTTGGCAAAACAAAATATGATGTCGATGACCTCTCGCCGACGCATGATGGAAATATACGGCAACGGCGAAATTATCTGGATTCTTTGCACCATTCCCAGACGGTAGAAACTTCTGCAGGAAAAGCAGGACCTTTCTAACCGGGAAGTGACACGCTAACTGGTTGCATCAGCGAAGGCCAAACTAAAGTATGTGCTTGGAGAGAAATGAGAATATTGCAAAAGGTGTAATCTAATTATGAAGACTGTTCGGAGACTGCGGGTGGAATAGGACTTTCGTCGCAGTAATACGGGCCCATTCAGATGTCAAACTTAAACAAAATGGTAGGTACAGTGGCTGGACATTCCACTGTGGCATTCCTGCTTTGATATGTATTGCAACGAAAGTATCAAAATAATTTCGTAAAAGGTAAAAGGGACTAAATATGAATAGAGACTACAGACTCGAAAGCAAGGACGGTTTCATATAATCCGTGCGTACATACTCATGAGCATGACTCATGAGTATGACATGACTCATGAGTATGACGTGACTCATGAGTATGACATGACTCATGAGTATGACATGACTCATGAGTATGACATGACTCATGAGTATGACATGACTCATGAGTATGACATGACTCATGAGTATGACATGACTCATGAGTATGACATGACTCATGAGTATGACATGACTCATGAGTATGACATGACTCATGAGTATGACATGACTCATGAGTATGACATGACTCATGAGTATGACATGACTCATGAGTATGACATGACTCATGAGATAAATAAATACTATATAATAAATAGTATTTATTTTGGTAAGAAGTTATTTGCACTTGTTGACTTTTTCACAGAAAGAAATGCTAGCACAAGCCAAAAAAAATAATTTAACAACATAGTTTGAATAATGCTTCTTTAGCTATTATAATCAACAATAGTACTCAGGTCGTTAAATACCGCCACTCGGTGGCCTGGGTGTCCACTAAATTTGCAGCTCTACTGCGGCGGCGCGCTCAATCCGATGAATAGTTTAACCGTACAACAGCTGATTGGAATTTGCGCGTGACGTCAGAGGTTGGCGCCCTGGCACTGCCAAGGCCATAGAGACTCGCACCGCGGCCTCTAGCGACACCACCCCACCAATCGGTACTTCACCAATTCTCAATACGGATTACGGTCCCACCCGACGCCCCAGCAGAAAACATGTACCACCAGATGCATTAAAGTTTACTTCAGCGCCATGCGGATAACGAAATGAGGGGGATAAGTCCCGTAAAGCTAGCGTGAAACGAAACCCATTCCAGCATTCCCCAGCAAACGCACGGTTCCACTTCCACTTGTATTGTTGTCATGACAGGGTGTCTCGTCGCGCTACGTCACTACGTCTATAGGGACGAGGTACACGTGACTAGGGGCGGGAGATCATGCGACCGGCGCCGACCGGGGGCAGATGTGACACTGACAGCCGGCCTGACGGCTGACGCGCTCAGCAGCGCTGTATGACGTCATTTTTAACAGCCTGTCGGGTCAGCGGCCATGGGGAGGTGCATCAGAGGTGAACGGCGGGGCAGCTTCGGCTTCGCGGACGACGTGTGATGTCACGCGAGTAATACATTCTAATGGAGGAGCTACAGGGTACAAGCATACACATGTAAAGCAACGAAAACACAAGGCGAGAAAAAAAAAACGATGCACAAGGACCACACCGACTCGTCTAAGTCTAAATCACAACACTCAAGTCTCCTTTTGGTTTGTTTCCAATTGATCCATCCACACAAATGTTAAGCACAGTGTTGTGCCTTCAACACAGCCGTCCCTCAGTGGCATGTTCTATGTACCGAGGACTTCACTAACGAGGTCATCCCCGAACATAACCAGGGCCAGCAGGTCACAACCGACGTGTTTCCGTCACCTCCAAATGGGCTTCAAAGGAAAATAGCAGCAATATGCTCGCGTATGTGCAGAGTAAGATGTCTGCGAAGAAACATGTAGCCTTAATTCGAACAGATTACACTTCGAAGCATAAAACCGTTGCTCAATATGATGACCGACTTGATAATGATGAAACAAGAACCTGATATACCAACTACCTTGACATACAAAGTATTTGGTCAAAACAATCTAAACTTTATCTATCACCTGTGAACATGTTATGCAGGTGTGGATGAGTTCTCAGCTAATCCCGGACCTCCTGACACAACTGGATCACACTGTGTAAACAGCGAACACAAAAGCCTCGCGATCACGACTCCCGAATCACCATCCGATAAATACATCACAAACGTTGACTTGTTATAGAGCATACACTTCAAAGAGCCGTGATGCCGGCGGAGTGGGATAAAATACACACACACACACACACACACACACACACACACACACACACACGCACGCACGCACGCACGCACGCACGCACGCACACACACACACACACACACACACACACACACACGCACGCACGCACGCACGCACGCACGCACGCACGCACGCACGCACGCACGCACGCACGCACGCACGCACGCACGCACGCACGCACGCACGCACGCACGCACGCACGCACGCACGCACGCACGCACGCACGCACGCACGCACGCACGCACGCACACTGTGATCACCTGTCTCAGCGCTCTCAGCCGGAGAGGCAGCACTCTGAGCTCTGCTGCTCTTCACTCCCGAGCCGTTACTGTCTGTCATCCATTTGGACCTGCCAGGCTCAGAGACTCGGCGCCGGCCGGGTGGATACGTCATCTCAACCCGGAGAAGCCCTCTGTCGCCCCTCCAGCTCCAGCTACATGCGGGCGGCGGAGGCGCCGTACTCGGCCGGCCGGTCGCGGTCGGGCAGCCGGCGGCGGGTGTAGACGACGCGCCGCTCGCCGGGCCGGATGAGCTGGTCGCGCCGCTGCCAGGACATCTCCTCCTCCTCCTGGCGGCGCCGCTTGGCGTCCACGTAGCTGAAGACGCAGCTGGCCGGCACCCATATGATGATGCTGATCACCAGCACTGTGCCCACGATGTTGTCCCGCAGGAACCGCAGCACCTGGCGACGAGAGGGGCGTGGAGGGGTCAGCAGGGGGAGGGAACAGCGCCTGGCCAGGAGGGGCGGGATAGGGGTCAGCAGGGGTGACAGGGTGAGTAGTGGGCTGGTAGGACCAGTTGGTACTAATCAATAGAACAGTCAGCAGTCAGAGATATGCTGTAAAGGAGCACAGTGTTTGGCGTCTCTGGATAGCATAACCCGCACGTTTCTTCTGGTCGGTACGGCAATGCAATTAAACGGGACACTACTGTACCACCAGCAGCGAGTTCGCATACATCACGTACCTTGTTGATGTTGATGTCCTCGATGATGTCCCAGAAGCGTTCCACCACGTCCTGGACGGTCTTCTCACAGACGCCCTGCAACAGCGCAGACCAGGAGCAGTGACCAGTGGGGCTCGGGAGACGGGCAGACGTGGCGCTGACAGACACACAGGTCAACACAGATGCCGACACTACCCAGAGGTCTTACGCCTTCGTGCGAGCTTGCGCGTGAGTTTACAAGACCGCGTTTCACCCCCTCCGACGCTCGCACCACCAGGTGCCGCCGCCGGTTCCGCCACACCCTCACCACTGCCCATATCGTCCCTCGCCGCGTTGGTGCAGTCCATCACCACTTCCCACATCACCACTGCCCACATCACCACTCCCCACATCACCACTCCCCACATCACCACTCCCCACATCACCACTGCCCACATCACCACTGCCCACATCACCACTCCCCACATCACCACTGCCCACATCACCACTGCCCACATCACCACTCCCCACATCACCACTCATCACATCACCACTCACCACATCACCACTCCCCACATCACCACATCACCACTCCCCACATCACCACATCACCACATCACCACTCCCCACATCACCACTGCCCACATCACCACTGCCCACATCACCACTGCCCACATCACCACTCCCCACATCACCACTGCCCACATCACCACTGCCCACATCACCACTCCCCACATCACCACTGCCCACATCACCACTGCCCACATCACCACTGCCCACATCACCACTGCCCACATCACCACTCCCCACATCACCACTCACCACATCACCACTCTCCACATCACCACTCACCACATCACCACTCACCACATCACCACTCCCCACATCACCACATCACCACATCACAACTCCCCACATCACCACTCCCCACATCACCACTCCCCACATCACCACTCCCCACATCACCACTCCCCACATCACCATTCCCCACATCACCACTCCCCACATCACCACTCACCGCGTTGGTGCAGAGTCCGTGCATACAGGGCGTGCCGCCGGACAGCGTACGCAGCGGCTCCTGGGCCGTGCACGTGTCATTGAGCGACTTGCGGCAGCAGAGGTTACACGCGTACTTCTCCACGTCGCACATGCAGCTGTGCAGGCCGTTCAGCTCGCAGAAGGACACGCACTTGCCGGCGCGGCAGCGGCCGCCATGCTCCTGGCACTCTGTGCTGTCCACCATCGGCGCCGACGGCGGGCACTCGGCCGTGGCGCCTTCAGCAGCGGCGGTAAGGAGGGAGGGTCAGCAGGGGTCAGTAGGGGTCAGTAGGGGTCAGTAGGGGTCAGCAGGGGTCAGCAGGGGTCAGTAGGGGTCAGTAGCGGCCAGTAGGGGTCAGTAGGGGTCAGTAGGGGTCAGCAGGGGTCAGTAGGGGTCAGCAGGGGTCAGCAGGGATCAGTAGCGGTCAGTAGTGGTCAGTAGCGGTCAGTAGCGGTCAGTAGGGGTCAGTTGAGCCGAGGGCGGACACTCGGCCGTGTCGCCTGCAGCAGCGGCGGTGAGGAGGGAGGAGTCAGTGGGGGAGGGCTAGTGCAGGTCAACGGAGGTCATGGAGGTCGGAGGTCATGTCAACGGAGGTCTGGATCTTCACACACTACTATACATATTAACACATTAAAATCTTGAGCTACATAAACACTTCAGTGTCGTCATGACATAATCTGTACATTACCATGGACTGTCACAGCACCGCTCCTGTAAGGTCTAACTTTGTCCCGCCCCCAGCCCATCGTCCTAACACTCTGACTTCGACCCCCCTCTCCCCGCGTTATCTCACCGTCACACTTGGCCTCCATCTCGCAGGTGGCGAGGCTGGCCTCGCGACACTTGGCGCCCATCTGCAGATACTGACAGTTGGTGCAGCACGGCGAGTTTTTGTCGCTGCACACGGCGCCGCTGTTTCGGCGCAGCTGGCAGTTCTTGTCGCAGCAGGCGTCCTCGTCCTCAGAGCCGACCAGGCCGGCGTCGCACTCCTCGTCACCCTCGACGCGCAGGTTGCCGCAGAACGACTCCTCCGGCTCGGTGAAGCAGCGCGACGACTTGGCCTTCAGCACCAGGTTGATCGAGCGCAGAGAGCACGGCGAGAAGCGCTGCCGAGCGGCAGGGACGGGGGGTCAGACGGGGGAGTACGGTAGGGGGTCAGATGAGGGGAGCACTGCAGTATGGGAGGGGAGGCCGGGTCAGATGAGGGGAGCACTGCAGTATGGGAGGGGAGGCCGGGTCAGATGAGGGGAGCACTGCAGTATGGGAGGGGAGGCCGGGTCAGATGAGGGGAGCACTGCAGTATGGGAGGGGAGGCCGGGTCAGATGAGGGGAGCACTGCAGTATGGGAGGGGAGGTCGGGTCAGATGAGGGGAGCACTGCAGTACGGGAGGGGAGGCCGGGTCAGATGAGGGGAGCACTGCAGTATGGGAGGGGGAGGCCGGGTCAGATGAGGGGAGCACTGCAGTATGGGAGGGGGTCAGATGAGGGGAGCACTGCAGTATGGGAGGGGGTCAGATGAGGGGAGCACTGCAGTATGGGAGGGGGTCAGATGAGGGGAGCACTGCAGTATGGGAGGGGAGGCCAGGTCAGATGAGGGGAGCACTGCAGTATGGGAGGGGGTCAGATGAGGGGAGCACTGCAGTATGGGAGGGGGTCAGATGAGGGAGCACTGCAGTATGGGAGGGGAGGCCGGGTCAGATGAGGGGAGCACTGCAGTATGGGAGGAGGTCAGATGAGGGGAGCACTGCAGTATGGGAGGGGATGTCGGGTCAGATGAGGGGAACACTACCGTATGGGAGGGGGTCAGATGAGGGGAGCATTGCAGTATGGGAGGTGAGGCTGGGTCAGATGAGGGGAGCACTGCAGTATGGGAGGGGAGGCCGGGTCAGATGAGGGGAGCACTGCAGTATGGGAGGGGATGTCGGGTCAGATGAGGGGAACACTACCGTATGGGAGGGGGTCAGATGAGGGGAGCATTGCAGTATGGGAGGTGAGGCTGGGTCAGATGAGGGGAGCACTGCATTATGGGAGGGGAGGGGGTCAGATGAGGGAGCACTGCAGTAAGGGAGGGGGTAGATGAGGGAGCACAGCAGTATGGGAGGGGAGGGGTCAGATGAGGGGAGCACTGCAGTATGGGAGGGGGTCAGATGAGGGGAGCACTGCAGTATGGGAGGGGGCAGATGAGGGAGCACATCAGTATGGGAGGGGAGGGGGTCAGATGAGGGGAGCACTGCAGTATGGGAGGGGGTCAGATGAGGGGAGCACTGCAGTATGGGAGGGGGTCAGATGAGGGAGCACTGCAGTATGGGAGGGGAGGCCGGGTCAGATGAGGGGAGCACTGCAGTATGGGAGGGGAGGTCGGGTCAGATGAGGGGAGCACTGCAGTATGGGAGGGGAGGCCAGGTCAGATGAGGTGAGCACTGCAGTATGAGAGGGGAGGTCGGGTCAGATGAGGGGAACACTACCGTATGGGAGGGGGTCAGATGAGGGGAGCACTGCAGTATGGGAGGGGGCAGATGAGGGGAGCACTGCAGTATGGGAGGGGGTCAGATGAGGGGAGCACTGCAGTATGGGAGGGGGTCAGATGAGGGGAGCACTGCAGTATGGGAGGGGGTCAGATGAGGGAGCACTGCAGTATGGGAGGGGGTCAGATGAGGGAGCACTGCAGTATGGGAGGGGGTCAGATGAGGGGAGCACTGCAGTATGGGAGGGGAGGTCGGGTCAGATGAGGGGAGCACTGCAGTATGGGAGGGGAGGCCAGGTCAGATGAGGGGAGCACTGCAGTATGTGAGGGGGTCAGATGAGGGGAGCACTGCAGTATGGGAGGGGAGGCCGGGTCAGATGAGGGGAGCACTGCAGTATGGGAGGGGAGGCCAGGTCAGATGAGGGGAGCACTGCAGTATGGGAGGGGGTCAGATGAGGGGAGCACTGCAGTATGGGAGGGGAGGTCGGGTCAGATGAGGGGAGCACTGCAGTATGGGAGGGGAGGCCAGGTCAGATGAGGGGAGCACTGCAGTATGTGAGGGGGTCAGATGAGGGGAGCACTGCAGTATGGGAGGGGAGGCCGGGTCAGATGAGGGGAGCACTACAGTATGGGAGGGGGTCAGATGAGGGGAGCACTGCAGTATGGGAGGGGGTCAGATGAGGGGAGCACTGCAGTATGGGAGGGGAGGCCGGGTCAGATGAGGGGAACACTGCAGTATGGGAGGGGAGGCCGGGTCAGATGAGGGGAGCACTGCAGTACGGGAGGGGAGGTCGGGTCAGATGAGGAGAGCACTGCTGTATGGGAGGGGGTCAGATGAGGGGAGCACTGCAGTATGGGAGGGGGTCAGATGAGGGGAGCACTGCAGTATGGGAGGGGTCAGATGAGGGAGCACTGCAGTATGGGAGGGGGTCAGATGAGGGGAGCACTGCAGTATGGGAGGGGTCAGATGAGGGAGCACTGCAGTATGGGAGGGGGTCAGATGAGGGGAGCACTGCAGTATGGGAGGGGTCAGATGAGGGAGCACTGCAGTATGGGAGGGGGTCAGATGAGGGGAGCACTGCAGTATGGGAGGGGTCAGATGAGGGAGCACTGCAGTATGGGAGGGGGTCAGATGAGGGGAGCACTGCAGTATGGGAGGGGGTCAGATGAGGGGAGCACTGCAGTATGGGAGGGGAGACCGGGTCAGATGAGGGGAGCACTGCAGTATGGGAGGGGGAGGCCGGGTCAGATGAGGGGAGCACTGCAGTATGGGAGGGGAGGCCGGGTCAGATGAGGGAGCACTGCAGTATGGGATGGGAGGCCGGGTCAGATGAGGGGAGCACTGCAGTATGGGAGGGGAGGTCGGGTCAGATGAGGGAGCACTGCAGTATGGGAGGGGGAGGGGGTCAGATGAGGGAGCACTACAGTATGGGAGGGGAGGCCAGGTCAGATGAGGGGAGCACTGCAGTACGGGAGGGGGTCAGATGAGGGAGCACTGCAGTACGGGAGGGGAGGCCGGGTCAGATGAGGGGAGCACTGCAGTATGGGAGGGGAGGCCGGGTCAGATGAGGGGAGCACTGCAGTATGGGAGGGGGTCAGATGAGGGGAGCACTGCAGTATGGGAGGGGGTCAGATGAGGGGAGCACTGCAGTATGGGAGGGGGTCAGATGAGGGAGCACTACAGTATGGGAGGGGGTCAGATGAGGGGAGCACTGCAGTATGGGAGGGGAGGCCGGGTCAGATGAGGGGAGCACTGCAGTATGGGAGGGGAGGCCGGGTCAGATGAGGGGAGCACTGCAGTATGAGAGGGGAGGTCGGGTCAGATGAGGGAGCACTGCAGTATGGGAGGGGGTCAGATGAGGGGAGCACTGCAGTATGGGAGGGGGTCAGATGAGGGAGCACTACAGTATGGGAGGGGGTCAGATGAGGGGAGCACTGCAGTATGGGAGGGGAGGCCGGGTCAGATGAGGGGAGCACTGCAGTATGGGAGGGGAGGCCGGGTCAGATGAGGGAGCACTGCAGTATGGGAGGGGGTCAGATGAGGGAGCACTACAGTATGGGAGGGGGTCAGATGAGGGGAGCACTGCAGTATGGGAGGGGAGGCCGGGTCAGATGAGGGGAGCACTGCAGTATGGGAGGGGGAGGCCGGGTCAGATGAGGGGAGCACTGCAGTATGGGAGGGGGTCAGATGAGGGAGCACTACAGTATGGGAGGGGGTCAGATGAGGGGAGCACTGCAGTATGGGAGGAGAGGTCGGGTCAGATGAGGGGAGCACTGCAGTATGGGAGGGGAGGTCAGGTCAGATGAGGGGAGCACTGCAGTATGGGAGGAGAGGTCGGGTCAGATGAGGGGAGCACTGCAGTATGGGAGGGGAGGCCAGGCCAGATGAGGGGAGCACTGCAGTATGGGAGGGGGAGGTCGGGTCAGATGAGGGGAGCACTACAGTATGGGAGGGGGTCAGATGAGGGGAGCACTGCAGTATGGGAGGGGAGGTCGGGTCAGATGAGGGGAGCACTGCAGTATGGGAGGGGGTCAGATGAGGGAGCACTGCAGTATGGGAGGGGGTCAGATGAGGGGAGCACTGCAGTATGGGAGGGGGTCAGATGAGGGGAGCACTACAGTATGGGAGGGGGTCAGATGAGGGGAGCACTGCAGTATGGGAGGGGAGGTCAGGTCAGATGAGGGGAGCACTGCAGTATGGGAGGAGAGGTCGGGTCAGATGAGGGGAGCACTGCAGTATGGGAGGGGAGGCCGGGTCAGATGAGGGGAGCACTGCAGTACGGGAGGGGAGGTCGGGTCAGATGAGGGGAGCACTACAGTATGGGAGGGGGTCAGATGAGGGGAGCACTGCAGTATGGGAGGGGAGGTCGGGTCAGATGAGGGGAGCACTGCAGTATGGGAGGGGGTCAGATGAGGGAGCACTGCAGTATGGGAGGGGAGGTCGGGTCAGATGAGGGGAGCACTACAGTATGGGAGGGGGTCAGATGAGGGGAGCACTGCAGTACGGGAGGGGAGGCCGGGTCAGATGAGGGAGCACTGCAGTATGGGAGGGGAGGCCGGGTCAGATGAGGGGAGCACTGCAGTATGGGAGGGGAGGTCGGGTCAGATGAGGGGAGCACTGCAGTATGGGAGGGGGTCAGATGAGGGGAGCACTGCAGTATGGGAGGGGAGGCTGGGTCAGATGAGGGGAGCACTGCAGTATGGGAGGGGGTCAGATGAGGGAGCACTACAGTATGGGAGGGGGTCAGATGAGGGGAGCACTGCAGTATGGGAGGGGAGGCTGGGTCAGATGAGGGGAGCACTGCAGTATGGGAGGGGGTCAGATGAGGGAGCACTACAGTATGGGAGGGGGTCAGATGAGGGAGCACTACAGTATGGGAGGGGGTCAGATGAGGGGAGCACTGCAGTATGGGAGGGGGTCAGATGAGGGGAGCACTGCAGTATGGGAGGGGGTCAGATGAGGGAGCACTACAGTATGGGAGGGGGCAGATGAGGGGAGCACTGCAGTATGGGAGGGGGTCAGATGAGGGAGCACTACAGTATGGGAGGGGGTCAGATGAGGGAGCACTACAGTATGGGAGGGGGTCAGATGAGGGGAGCACTGCAGTATGGGATGGGGTCAGATGAGGGGAGCACTGCAGTATGGGAGGGGGTCAGATGAGGGAGCACTACAGTATGGGAGGGGGTCAGATGAGGGGAGCACTGCAGTATGGGAGGGGAGGCTGGGTCAGATGAGGGGAGCACTGCAGTATGGGAGGGGGTCAGATGAGGGAGCACTACAGTATGGGAGGGGGTCAGATGAGGGAGCACTACAGTATGGGAGGGGGTCAGATGAGGGGAGCACTGCAGTATGGGATGGGGTCAGATGAGGGGAGCACTGCAGTATGGGAGGGGGTCAGATGAGGGAGCACTACAGTATGGGAGGGGGCAGATGAGGGGAGCACTGCAGTATGGGAGGGGAGGCCGGGTCAGATGAGGGGAGCACTGCAGTATGGGAGGGGAGGTCGGGTCAGATGAGGGAGCACTGCAGTATGGGAGGGGAGGCCGGGTCAGATGAGGGGAGCACTGCAGTATGGGAGGGGAGGCCGGGTCAGATGAGGGGAGCACTGCAGTATGGGAGGGGAGGCCGGGTCAGATGAGGGGAGCACTGCAGTATGGGAGGGGGCAGATGAGGGGAGCACTGCAGTATGGGAGGGGGTCAGATGAGGGAGCACTACAGTATGGGAGGGGGCAGATGAGGGGAGCACTGCAGTATGGGAGGGGAGGCCGGGTCAGATGAGGGGAGCACTGCAGTATGGGAGGGGAGGTCGGGTCAGATGAGGGGAGCACTGCAGTATGGGAGGGGAGGCCAGGTCAGATGAGGGGAGCACTGCAGTATGGGAGGGGGTCAGATGAGGGAGCACTACAGTATGGGAGGGGAGGCCGGGTCAGATGAGGGGAGCACTGTAGTATGAGAGGGGAGGCCGGGTCAGATGAGGGGAGCACTGCAGTATGAGAGGGGATGCCGGGTCAGATGAGGGGAGCACTGCAGTATGGGAGGGGAGGCCGGGTCAGATGAGGGGAGCACTGCAGTATGGGAGGGGGTCAGATGAGGGGAGTACTGCAGTATGGGAGGGGAGGCCGGGTCAGATGAGGGGAGCACTGCAGTATGGGAGGGGAGGCCAGGCCAGATGAGGGGAGCACTACAGTATGGGAGGGGGTCAGATGAGGGGAGCACTGCAGTATGGGAGGGGAGGCCGGGTCAGATGAGGGGAGCACTGCAGTATGGGAGGGGAGGCCAGGCCAGATGAGGGGAGCACTACAGTATGGGAGGGGGTCAGATGAGGGGAGCACTGCAGTATGGGAGGGGAGGCCGGGTCAGATGAGGGGAGCACTGCAGTATGGGAGGGGAGGCCAGGCCAGATGAGGGGAGCACTACAGTATGGGAGGGGGTCAGATGAGGGGAGCACTGCAGTATGGGAGGGGAGGCCAGGTCAGATGAGGGGAGCACTGCAGTATGGGAGGGGGTCAGATGAGGGAGCACTACAGTATGGGAG
Source organism: Chirona hameri (assembly GCA_036785665.1). Taxonomy (NCBI): domain Eukaryota; kingdom Metazoa; phylum Arthropoda; class Thecostraca; order Balanomorpha; family Balanidae; genus Chirona; species Chirona hameri. The sequence continues at coordinate 74,087 of JAXIVJ010001567.1, forward strand.
GGGGCAGATGAGGGGAGCACTGCAGTATGGGAGGGGAGGCCGGGTCAGATGAGGGGAGCACTGCAGTATGGGAGGGGAGGTCGGGTCAGATGAGGGGAGCACTGCAGTATGGGAGGGGAGGCCAGGTCAGATGAGGGGAGCACTGCAGTATGGGAGGGGGTCAGATGAGGGAGCACTACAGTATGGGAGGGGAGGCCGGGTCAGATGAGGGGAGCACTGTAGTATGAGAGGGGAGGCCGGGTCAGATGAGGGGAGCACTGCAGTATGAGAGGGGATGCCGGGTCAGATGAGGGGAGCACTGCAGTATGGGAGGGGAGGCCGGGTCAGATGAGGGGAGCACTGCAGTATGGGAGGGGGTCAGATGAGGGGAGTACTGCAGTATGGGAGGGGAGGCCGGGTCAGATGAGGGGAGCACTGCAGTATGGGAGGGGAGGCCGGGTCAGATGAGGGGAGCACTGCAGTATGGGAGGGGAGGCCGGGTCAGATGAGGGGAGCACTGCAGTATGGGAGGGGAGGCCGGGTCAGATGAGGGGAGCACTGCAGTATGGGAGGGGAGGTCGGGTCAGATGAGGGGAACATTACCGTATGGGAGGGGGTCAGATGAGGGGAGCACTGCAGTATGGGAGGGGGTCAGATGAGGGGAGCACTGCAGTATGGGAGGGGGTCAGATGAGGGGAGCACTGCAGTATGGGAGGGGGTCAGATGAGGGGAGCACTGCAGTATGGGAGGGGGAGGCCGGGTCAGATGAGGGGAGCACTGCAGTATGGGAGGGGGTCAGATGAGGGGAGCACTGCAGTATGGGAGGGGAGGGCGTCAGATGAGGGGAGCACTGCAGTATGGGAGGGGAGGTCGGGTCAGATGAGGGGAGCACTGCAGTATGGGAGGGGGTCAGATGAGGGGAGCACTGCAGTATG
>JAXIVJ010001567.1:80000-133749 GCA_036785665.1 Chirona hameri
TACTGAACAGGGTGACGACGTGATGGGAGGGATGGAGCCAGACCGAACAGATTCGAAACGGCAGCGGCCGGGCGGCAACCATACAAACGAGACAAAACTTCCCCCGTGCCAACCCAGGCAGGACGCACCCGGGCGGGACGGGACGGGACGGGGCGGGCGGGGCGGGACGGGGCGGGACGGGGCGGGACGGGGCGGGACGGGGCGGGACGGGGCGGGGCGGGACGGGGCGGGACGGGGGCGGGACGGGGCGGGACGGGGCGGGACGGACGGGACGGACGGGACGGACGGGACGGACGGGACGGACGGGACGGACGGGACGGACGGGACGGACGGGACGGACGGGACGGACGGGACGGGCAGGACAGGACGCACCCGGGCGGGACGGGCAGTACGCACCCGGGTGGGACGGGACGGGCAGGACGCACCCGGGCAGGACGGGACGGGCAGGACGCACCCGGGCGGGGCGGGACGGGCACCACACGTACCGGGTGATGACGCGCTGGCCGTAGTGGTTGCGGGACGAGCTCAGACCGGAGTTCAGGTAGAGCGTGAATCCGTTCTTGAAGTACTCTGCGGCGGCGGAGAGCAGACAGGGGGCGGGGCAGCTGTCAGTCACTCAGTATGGGCTGGAACAGGCGCTATAGTAGCTACCCAGGCGAGTCCGAACTCGGTATGCAGAAGACATGACCAGACTGCCATGTATTTCATATCGCCCGCGCACAAGCTCAAACAACACATGGGCGGTCCATGTAACCGTACCGCAACCTCTGTAACTCCGTACCTGGTGCAGGTACAGATACCACACCCATCAGGAATGGAGTACTCTCTGACTCGCCGTACCTGGTGTACCTGGCGCACTGTTCGTACCTGGTGTACATATGTCACAAACATCGGGACTGGAGTACTCTTACTCTCCGTGCCTGGTGCCAGATACCATGGACTGGAGTACGGAATGGGTACCGTCGTACCTGGTGTACAGATACCATGGGACTGGAGTACGGAGTGGGTACCGTCGTACCTGGTGTACAGATACCTCCGACCGAGTTGCGTCTTGGCGAGCCGACGTAGGCCAGCCGAGGATGCCGCCGTCAAACCGGATGTCGGTGAACAGGTGCGCCAGACAAAGTCCTTATGCGAGTAGTCTCTGCTGAAGACCTGTGACACGCCGTCCGGGGGAGGGGGGGGGGGGGGTCACACATCGCACACAGCACACGGTAGGGCGACAGTCCACTCCACAGCCCCCCGGCGCTGCCGCTGTCCCCTCAAAAGTGTCGGAACAGCAAGCTGAACAGATATTACCGAGGAAAACAGTCAACAAGCAAACAAACAAGCGAATGCGGTTCACGTTCACCTATTCGTTACCGAGGATACACACATACAGCAGCTATTGTGGCGTGCCCGTCCTCAGCGCCTCACAACGTCAGTCGGCCAGTCGGTCAGTACGATACCTACACTCGGCTAGCACTGGACGTCCGGGCAGCAGTGGCTCGTCAGTCCCAGGCGCGCGGCCGCCGACCGCCGCTAGGCAGTCAAGTCAGTCTGTCGTCTGCCAAGTCGCGGCCTCAAGTCAGTCTATCGATCTTGCAAGTCGCCGTTCTGCAGTCAAACGAAAGAGGTCGTCTCGCAACTTAATGGAACAGGATAATCTAACTAAGCTTCGTGAACAAAACGGAAAGTGTGGGAACAAAACAGTGTGGGGACAAATGCACGAACAAAATGTCAAATTGCTGACGGGTAAAACTATACCCAAAACGCACAACAAAACTCAACATTTGGCTCCGCATAGTGCTAGCGGTGAGGTACCATCGAATGGTTTTCAATTGGTGACCCCAGAGCAGCCTGCTGTGACCCTCCGTGACGTCCTGTGCCCCACCTCGAGCAGGTGCCGGACGTCCCAGCTGCCGGTGTCCATGTTGTAGTGCTCCTGGCCGCGCGCCACCGGCGTATGCTCGCTGTGCACCACGATCTTCTTGATGACGAAGCCCATGGCGCCCAGGTCGTGTGCGTGGTCGCTGGGCCGGTCGGCGGCAGCCCACACCGTGTCCCGGTAGATCTTGTCCACGCGGTCAATCAGGCTGATCTGGTGGACCGGACAGGAGGGCGGCAGTACAATCAGGTGTGAAGCATCGTTCCTCCACAGCTCACATGTGTAGCTAGTGACTGATTGATTGATTATTGGAGTTTTCGGGCGCGTCGACACCGAAGGTCACTTTGCGCCCATGTGTAGTTGGTGCTGACATTGTTAGCGAAAGACCCAACATAAAGATGCATCTGCCACAGGATAGAATACCGTCGCAAGGAGACGTTAAACACGATTAACAGGAGTACAAGTGAAGCAGCGAGCGGTCAGCCGCGGCGTACGGCCCCTCGATCCTGTGGCGCTGGGCGGTCCCTGCCCTTCCCTCCGTCTGCGGGGGGGGGGGGGGGGCGTACCAGGTAGTTGATGGTGGTCTTGGTGTTGCTGCTGCCCATGTCTTTGTAGAAGCGGTAGTCGGCCACCAGCAGCAGCGGACAGCGCGTCTTCATGAGGTTGAACGTGAACGCCTCGGTGGTCTGCCGCTTGGCGCGGACGTGCGGGCCCGGTCCGCCCTCCTCGCCCCACTCCGGACCTGGGGAAGGGGGAGGGGGACAGGTCAGACCTCATCACCCCACTCCGGACCTGGGGCAGGGGAGGGGCAGGTCAGCACAGAGTGGCTGCTCAGTCGCTACCACACTGATCATACTGAGGCAGTCCGTCAGAGGCCGTCAGATATATTTGAACAACTCCCTCCCCCATAGGCTGATAGCGCGTCCGCGTACATGCTGAGGTGCTGGTGTACCACACAGCACAGCGTAGGCCCGAGTTGGGCGCAGTCGGGTACGATACACGGACTGGATGTGTATGTGTTACCGTGACGCACGGCATGAACTAGCCAGCCATTTTAGGCCAAGCACTACTGGCTGACCCCAGTACAGCTGTTTTGGTGCCGCGCTTCGCCAGCCCTCACGTTTGCAAGTCTAACATAAACATGACATGGCATGAACCAGACGACCCGATATTCTATACCGAATCACTCAGGAATTCCAGGGACAGATCTGCACCGGTAACGGCCGCCAATGCCTGCTGGCTAGTTCAGTAGAGACCGTGAGCAACGGAGCGAGGGTCGCAGCGAGATCACCCCTCGTCGCTCCTCGCGGTCCGCCAATGTGACGAGCTCTCACGCCGGCCGCGGTGTGTGGCGTGTGCGCGTGTGGGAGACGCGGTGTCACACCAGGCCCCCTGCCGGCCACCATGGATGTGGAGCGGGTGGTGCGCCTGGACGTCGCTCACATCGCCTCCCTGATGCCGCGGCTGGCAGAGTACGGCGCCCACGGCCTCCGCACGCGCAGTCTGCTGCTGCTGCTCCACAGGCGGGTCGTGCCGGGCCCGGTGGAGATATTCACCACGGCAGGCCCGGGCTCGGACGCCGTGCTGTTGACCGTGCTGCGGCCGTCGGTCCGTCTCGCCGTGCTGGACGTGTGTGGCCGGGAGGACGCGGCCAGCCGGCGGCGGCCCGACCGTCTGCTCCGCTCCCCGCGGCTCGGCGACCTCTGGCGCACTCCGTTCCGTGCAGAGAACGTGGCCGTCGGCCTGGCGGACGTGCTGGTAGCGGCGGCCGCCGACCGGGGGCACCGCGTCACCTTCACCGACACGGTGGTGCGGCTGTTCTGGCGGCCGGCCGGGCTGCCGCCGCCGCCGGTCGCCGCCAGCCCGCCGGGGCCGGTGTCGGTGCGGCCGCTGGAGCAGCGTCACCTGGCTCGGGTGCGCGCCCGCTGGCCGTTCGCTGCTCAGTGTCCCGACATCGACGCCATACTGCGGGAGACGGCCGCCGCCGGGCTGTCGGCCGGGGCGTTCCTTACCGACTCGGCCGACGACCAGCCCGTCTCATGGGTCCTCGTCAACACCCGCTGCGGTACCATCGGGATCTCCTACACGGAGCCGGAGCACCGCAGTCGCGGGTTGTCCGGACTGGCGCATGCCCGACTGATGACGGTGTGTGACCGCCGCGGCATCTCCTGTCTAGCCCACATAGAGGAGGACAACACACCCTGTATCCGACTCGTTCACAAGCTGGGTTTCGTGCCGGAGCACCAGGTGATCTGGCGGAACTTCGCGCCCGGAGATGACACATCAAATACGGCGTGAGCACAAGATGGTGGAAACGCGGAGAGAAATCCCACAATTACCGTGTTCATGGCACTGCCAAGACATGATAATGATGCTATTTGTTACTTTATATCTAAATGCAGAAAACGAAGTGATTATCATTGAAATATTTAGCTAACAGCCTACGTCAATAAATTGTATTAAGAACATAAATAGCGTCATATATGTATGCATCAAGAGTGACTTGATGCAGTTATTCAGCGCATTTAGTCCGCTTGCTCCGTGTCAATCACCATCTGTCATGCACACTCACCATCTGTCCTGCGTCCATCTCCATCTGTCCTGCTCCCTCACCATCTGCCCTGCGTCCCTCACCATCTGTCTTGCACACTCACCATCTGTCCTGCACACTCACCATCTGTCCTGCGTCCATCACCATCTGTCCTGCGTCCATCACCATCTGTCCTGCACACTCACCATCTGTCCTGCTCCCTCACCATCTGTCCTGCGTCCATCACCATCTGTCCTGCACACTCACCATCTGTCCTGCGTCCATCACCATCTGTCCCGCGTCCCTCACCATCTGCCCTGCGTCCATCACCATCTGTCCTGCACACTCACCATCTGTCCTGCGTCCATCACCATCTGTCCTGCGTCCATCACCATCTGTCCTGCACACTCACCATCTGTCCTGCTCCCTCACCATCTGTCCTGCTCCCTCACCATCTGTCCTGCGTCCATCACCATCTGTCCTGAGTCCATCACCATCTGTCCTGCGTCCATCACCATCTGTCCTGCACACTCGCCATCTGTCCTGCGTCCATCACCATCTGTCCTGCGTCCCTCACCATCTGTCCTGCACACTCACCATCTGTCCTGCACACTCACCATCTGTCCTGCGTCCCTTACCATCTGTCCTGCGTCCCTCACCATCTGTCCTGCGTCCCTCACCATCTGTCCTGCACACTCACCATCTGTCCTGCACACTCACCATCTGTCCTGCGTCCCTCACCATCTGTCCCGCGTCCCTCACCATCTGTCCTGCGTCCCTCACCATCTGTCCTGCACACTCACCATCTGTCCTGCGTCCATCACCATCTGTCCTGCTCCCTCACCATCTGTCCTGCACACTCACCATCTGTCCTGCTCCCTCACCATCTGTCCTGCACACTCACCATCTGTCCTGCGTCCATCACCATCTGTCCTGCACACTCACCATCTGTCCTGCGTCCCTCACCATCTGTCCTGCACACTCACCATCTGTCCTGCACACTCACCATCTGTCCTGCGTCCCTCACCATCTGTCCTGCACACTCACCATCTGTCCTGCGTCCATCACCATCTGCCCTGCGTCCATCACCATCTGTCCTGCGTCCCTCACCATCTGTCCCGCGTCCCTCACCATCTGTCCTGCACACTCACCATCTGTCCTGCACACTCACCATCTGTCCTGCACACTCGCCATCTGTCCTGCGTCCCTCACCATCTGTCCTGCGTCCATCACCATCTGTCCTGCACACTCACAATCTGTCCTGCGTCCATCACCATCTGCCCTGCGTCCATCACCATCTGTCCTGCGTCCCTCACCATCTGTCCCGCGTTCCTCACCATCTGTCCTGCGTCCATCACCATCTCTCCTGCACACTCACCATCTGTCCTGCGTCCCTCATCATCTGTCCTGCGTCCCTCATCATCTGTCCTGCACACTCACCATCTGTCCTGCACACTCACCATCTGTCCTACTCACCATCTGCCCTGCACACTCACCATCTGTCCTGCACACTCACCATATGTCTTGCACACTCACCATCTGTCCTGCACACTCACCATATGTCCTGCGTCCCTCACCATCTGTCCTTCGTCCATCACCATCTGTCCTGCGTCCATCACCATCTGTCCTGCGTCCATCACCATCTGTCCTGCGTCCATCACCATCTGTCCTGCGTCTCTCACCATCTGTCCTGCGTCCATCACCATCTCTCCTGCACACTCACCATCTGTCCTGCGTCCCCCACCATCTGTCCTGCACACTCACCATCTGTCATGCACACTCACCATCTGTCATGCACACTCACCATCTGTCCTGCACACTCACCATCTGTCCTGTACACTCACCATCTGTCCTGCACACTCACCATCTGTCCTGCACACTCACCATCTGTCCTGCACACTCACCATCTGTCCTGCACACTCACCATCTGTCCTGCACACTCACCATCTGTCCTGCACACTCACCATCTGTCCTGCACACTCACCATCTGTCCTGCGTCCATCACCATCTGTCCTGCGTCCATCACCATCTGTCCCGCATCCCTCACCATCTATCCTGCACACTCACCATCTGTCCTGCACAATCACCATCTGTCCTGCGTCCCTCACCATCTGTCCTGCTCCCTCACCATCTGCCCTGCACACTCACCATCTGTCCTGCACACTCACCATCTGTCCTGCGTCCCTCACCATCTCTCCTGCGTCCCTCACCATCTCTCCTGCACACTCACCATCTGTCCTGCATCCCTCACCATCTGTCCTGCACACTCACCATCTGTCCTGCGTCCATCACCATCTGTCCTGCACACTCACCATCTGCCCTGCACACTCACCATCTGTCCTGCGTTCCTCACCATCTGTCCTGCACACTCACCATCTGCCCTGCACACTCACCATCTGTCCTGCGTCCTTCACCATCTGTCCTGCGTCCATCACTTTCTGTCCTGCGTCCATCACCATCTGTCCTGCTCCCTCACCATCTGTACTGCACACTCACCATCTGTCCTGCGTCCATCACCATCTGTCCTGCGTCCATCACCATCTGTCCTGCGTCCATCACCATCTGTCCTGCTCCCTCACCATCTGTCCTGCACACTCACCATCTGTCCTGCGTCCCTCACCATCTGTCCTGCATTCATCACCATCTGTCCTACGTCCATCGCCATCTGTCCTGCACACTCACCATCTGTCCTGCACACTCACCATCTGTCCTGCGTCCATCACCATCTGCCCTGCGTCCATCACCATCTGTCCTGCGTCCATCACCATCTGTCCTGCGTCCATCACCATCTGTCCTGCTCCCTCACCATCTGTCCTGCACACTCACCATCTGTCCTGCGTCCCTCACCATCTGTCCTGCGTCCATCACCATCTGTCCTGCGTCCATCACCATCTGTCCTGCGTCCATCACCATCTGTCCTGCTCCCTCACCATCTGTCCTGCACACTCACCATCTGTCCTGCGTCCCCCACCATCTGTCCTGCGTCCATCACCATCCGTCCTGCGTCCATCACCATCTGTCCTGCACACTCACCATCTGTCCTGCACACTCACCATCTGTCCTGCGTCCCTCGCCATCTGCCCTGCGTCCATCACCACCTGTCCTGCGTCCCTCACCATCTGTCCCGCGTCCCTCACCATCTGTCCCGCGTCCCTCACCATCTGTCCTGTACACTCACCATCTGTCCTGCACACTCACCATCTGTCCTGCTCCCTCACCATCTGTCCTGCACACTCACCATCTGTCCTGCACACTCACCATCTGTCCTGCGTCCCTCACCATCTGTCCTGCGTCACTCACCATCTGTCCTGCGTCCATCACCATCTGTCCTGCGTCCATCGCCATCTGTCCTGCACACTCACCATCTGTCCTGCGTCCATCACCATCTGTCCTGCGTCCATCACCATCTGTCCCGCGTCCCTCACCATCTCTCCTGCACACTCACCATCTGTCCTGCACACTCACCATCTGTCCTGTACACTCACCATCTGCCCTGCACACTCACCATCTGTCCTGCACACTCACCATCTGTCCTGCACACTCACCATCTGTCCTGCGTCCCTCACCATCTGTCCTGCGTCCATCACCATCTGTCCTGCGTCCATCACCATCTGTCCTGCGTCACTCACCATCTGTCCTGCACACTCACCATCTGTCCTGCACACTCACCATCTGTCCTGCTCCCTCACCATCTGTCCTGCGTCCATCACCATCTGTCCTACGTCCATCACCATCTGTCCCGCGTCCCTCACCATCTGTCCTGCTCCCTCTCCATCTGTCCTGCACACTCACCATCTGTCCTGCGTCCCTCACCATCTGTCCTGCGTCCCTCACCATCTGTCCCGCGTCCCTCACCATCTGTCCTGCTCCCTCACCATCTGTCCTGCGTCCCTCACCATCTGTCCTGCGTCCCTCACCATCTGTCCTGCACACTCACCATCTGTCCTGCATCCCTCACCATCTGTCCTGCGTCCCTCACCATCTGTCCTGCGTCCATCACCATCTGTCCTGCGTCCCTCACCATCTGTCCTGCGTCCCTCACCATCTGTCCTGCGTCCCTCACCATATGTCCTGCGTCCCTCACCATCTGTCCTGCATCCCTCACCATCTGTCCCGCGTCCCTCACCATCTGTCCTGCTCCCTCACCATCTGTCCTGCGTCCCTCACCATATGTCCTGCGTCCCTCACCATCTGTACTGCGTCCCTCACCATCTGTCCTGCGTCCCTCACCATATGTCCTGCGTCCCTCACCATCTGTCATGCGTCCATCACCATCTGTCCTGCTCCCTCACCATCTGTCCTGCGTCCATCACCATCTGTCCTGCGTCCCTCACCATCTGTCCTGCGTCACTCACCAGTGGCGTTTCCCTCCTCGCTGACGTAGGCGCAGTGAGAGCCGAGCGAGGGCAGCGGCAGGCCCGGCTGGCCGTCCACCACGTCGGAGCTGCGATAGGTGATCATACGCGTCCGCTCCGGGTCGTCCATGTGACGCCAGGCCGGCTGTCGGCGGGACAGAGCAGGGTCAGCAGGGCCCGTACAGCAGGGTCAGCATGGTCAGCAGGGCCGGTACAGCAGGGTCAGCAGGACCGGTACAGCAGGGTCAGCAGGGCCGGTACAGCAGGGTCAGCAGGACCGGTACAGCAGGGTTAGGGGCCAGTACAGCAGGGCCGGTACAGCAGGGCCGGTACAGCAGGTTCAGGGGCCGGTACAGCAGGTTCAGGGGCCGGTACAGCAGGTTCAAGGGCCAGTGCATCAGGTTCAGGGGCCGGTACAGCAGGTGCAGGGGCCGGTACAGCAGGGTCAGGGGCCGGTACAGCAGGACAGGTACAGCAGGTTCAGGGGCTGGTACAGCAGGTTCAGGGGCCGGTACAGCAGGGTCAGGGGCCGGTACAGCAGGTTCAGGGGCCGGTACAGCAGGTTCAGGGGCCGGTACAGCAGGTTCAGGGGCCGGTACAGCAGGTTCAGGGGCCGGTACAGCAGGTTCAGGGGCCGGTACAGCAGGTTCAGGGGCCGGTACAGCAAGGTCAGGGGCCGGTACAGCAGGGTCAGGGGCCGGTACAGCAGGTTCAGGGGCCGGTACAGCAGGTTCAGGGGCCGATACAGCAGGGTCAGGGGCCGGTACAGCAGGTTCAGGGGCCGGTACAGCAGGTTCAGGGGCCGGTACAGCAGGGTCAGGGGCCGGTACAGCAGGGCCGGTACAGCAGGGCCGGTACAGCAGGGCCGGTACAGCAGGGCCGGTACAGCAGGGCCGGTACAGCAGGTTCAGGGGCCGGTACAGCATGATGGTCAGGGGCCGGTACAGCAGGTTAGGGGCCGGTGCAGCAGGTTCAGGGGCCGGTACAGCAGGTTCAGGGGCCGGTACAGCAGGGTCAGGGGCCGGTACAGCAGGACCGGTACAGCAGGGCCGGTACAGCAGGTTCAGGGGCCGGTACAGCATGGTCAGCAGGGCCGGTACAGCATGGTCAGCAGGGTCAGCAGGACCGGTACAGCAGGGTCAGCAGGGCCGGTACAGCAGGGTCAGCAGGGCTGGTACAGCAGGGTCAGCAGGGCCGATACAGCAGGGGCAGCAGGTTCAGCAGGCCCGGTACAGCAGGGTCAGGGTACAGCAGGGTCAGCAGGACCGGTACAGCAGGTTCAGCAGGGCCGACTCCGTGGCTAGTATTGCTATGCTAGCCACGGAGTGATGACGTGAGAGGCCAGGCTCTAACGCCACAGGACGGTTTGGCACATCACTGTAGCCTACCCATTCGTCAGCCCCGCCGGATTACCACCGGCAGTGTATGTGTGTGCGTGGCGGGAGAGTGACACCTCACCTCGATATGGTAGGTGTCGTCCTTTGTTCGCACGGTGGCCGTCATCACGCCGTCCTCGAACAGAGCACTGACATCCGACTCCACCTCGCCAAACACCCGGCCCTCGTACAGCTCATGGTCCCCCGGGTCTGTAACGGGTCACAGGTCACAGGTCACTCCACATCGCCAAACACCCGGCCCTCGTACAGGTCATGGTCATCCGGGTCTGTAACGGGCCACAGGTCACAGGTCACTCCACCTCGCCAAACACCCGGCCCTCGTACAGGTCATGGACCCCCGGGTCTGTAACGAGCCACAGGTCACAGGTCACAGGTCACTCCACCTCGCCAAACACCCGGCCCTCGTACAGGTCATGGTCATCCGGGTCTGTAACGGGCCACAGGTCACAGGTCACTCCACCTCGCCAAACACCCGGCTCTCGTACAGGTCATGGACCCCCGGGTCTGTAACGGGCCACAGGTCACAGGTCACAGGTCACTCCACCTCGCCAAACACCCGGCCCTCGTACAGGTCATGGTCATCCGGGTCTGTAACGGGCCACAGGTCACAGGTCACTCCACCTCGCCAAACACCCGGCCCTCGTAAAGGTCATGGTCATCCGGGTCTGCAACGGGTCACAGGCAGTGCTGGATTTTTTTGTCGTTTGCTGGTCTTTTTGGGTTCAATAAATTTGTCTCTCTTCAAGCATGACTCAAAATTTCCTCTATTTTCATGTACCTTTGCTCGCATTTTCACACAATGTTAACACACTTGCACGGCCACGGCCAGCAAACGTGCCTTTCTGTGTATTAACCCTGTTCCCTGCGGGTGGGGGCAGATTCTGCCCCCCCCCCCACCGTTTTTTTCTTCTCTCGCTTGCTGCTTCTAAACTGCTGGGCCTAGCGTCTTTAAATTTTCTTACTTTTCCCAACATTGATTTACACGTGTTGCCAAAAATTTATGAAAATAATCGGCCCAGCAGAGGCGGTGCCAGGCTCCTGTTTTTGGGGAGGGCGTTACTTGTTTGTTTATTGGGGTTTTAGGGCGCGCCGACTCCTCAGGTCAATTTGCGCCCAGATGGTGTTACAAATGCGGTTGTGTGGCGCATACTTCCTTCGTAGTTTTCGGTGCAATAAATGCGTCCGAAACATTTCCACTGCAATATACAATAGATACTGGGATTGTACATATTTTTGGCAGAGGCGCACTCAGGTACAACACAATGGGAGGCGATACTCTCCCTCAAATTAGGTCCACCTTCAAATTAGCAAGATGATAAAAAGCGTTACGCGCATTGTGCCCCCCCCCCCCCACGTTGTTTACCTGGATCCGCCTATGCGCAATATATTACAATTAACAAATTACAGCAAATAATGCCCACATGTGACGTTCATATCGTCCCAAACAATGCAAATCCACCCATTTTACATCACCTGAATACGCCTATGATTTTTCATTTTGGTTCTTGTCTTTTGATATGTTGAAGACCAGTGCATTTTAAGCTCAAAAACGTTTGTTGCATGAAAATCGGCCGAACTACATGGCCGCAATGACTTTAAAAACAAACCAAAATTCCCGTTTTTGTTTTGCCCGACTGATTAACCCGCGCACTGCAGGAGGGTTGATTTCCGCGCCCCCCCCCCCCCCCCCCCCCTCAGGTTTTTCAAAGATAGCGAAAAAACGGCGGCGCGCAGCGCCGCCGAGTTTTCGCACACCTGTCAGGACATCAATTGCGCACACTTTGAAAAAAATAACCTAGGGTCATCTCAGGTCAGGTCACCAGACCAGGTCAGGTGACCTACAAAAATGTTTGCAGTTGTGCCAAACCCAGAGTTTTTCACCGATCAGTTTGAAACTTACAGGATGTAATGAGGGCATACGTACTTACAATTCTGTATCTCGGAATTTTGATATCGGTAACCTAAGGTCAGGTCAATTTCGCAACCTCCCCATAATAAGTAAATGGGGAAATATACAAATCTAGGATATGCATGATATTAGTCCAATTACTTCTGGATCATGTTATTATAGGATATGCTTGATGATCCAAGTGTAAGTTTTGTCCAGTGACCCCTATTGGGTCATTTAAGGTCATGCGAGGTCACCATCACTTTTTTGTCAATAACTCCCGACATAATGAAGATAGAGAAGTAAAACAGACATCAATGTGTTTGTCTCGTCAAGACACGTCTTCCCATATGCAACATGCCCTACTTGGGTCACCACTTGACCTTGACCTGAGGTCAATTTTTTTGGTTAACTTAACAAGATCACCATGTATAGCACTCAAAGCGCCTTGACAGGATAAACACAATGACGTAAACAGTTTTCCGTTATCTTTATTACATATAAAGTTAATAGCGAAAAACGATTTAGCAAAAAAAGAAACTTTTTCCTTTTTTGACCTCTGGAGCCTCAAATGTTGACCTTAGATCAATTTGAGGACACCTTAGCCATTGCAAATGGCACTGGCAGGCGTTTGTTTTTCCGTTTGTTTCTAACACTAGCATAGTTTCTGAGATATATGGGAATTTCTGGAGCGATGTCCTAAAACAGGGGGAAAATGGAAAATTTGACCTTTGATGACCTCTGGTGACCTCAATTTTGACCTGACCTAAAACAAGACTGAAATACTTTCGATAGAACATGTATCAAGCTATCAAATGCCGTTTCCCGCTTCTCGCTACGTAGCGTAGTTTTCGAGATCTCAGGGGGGGGGGGCGGAAATCAACCCCCTGCAGTTCGTGTTCGGCGCAAAGCCCCTGCAGTGCGCGGGTTAATCTATTGAACAAAAAAGAAATTTCGGGGTCCAAAAAGTTTTTAAAATCTTTTAATGACAAATCGAATGGTGTTTGTCCCATCGAAATCGACCGAGCAGTTCTCGAGATCTCGGGGGGGGGGGGGCAGAATCTGCCCCCGCCAAGGTTACTTTACTAATACCCCCGCAGGTTAACGTAATTCTGGCCGCCAGCAGGGTTGTGTTTTTGGGCTCTTTGACTGTTACGGTAATTTGGCGTACAACATTTACTTAATAATGGAAGTCATCCCTATGAAGCGAACACCAACACATTCCTACGCGATGTCGATAACTAAAATGGAAATAATATTAGCGTATAATTATACAGTCATAGGCTATGACTGTATAATTATCCAGGGCTGCGGAGTCGACAGAATTTTAGCAACTCCGACTCCAACTCCGGCCTGAAAAAAGTCGACTCCAACTCCGACTCCAATTCCAACTCCGACTCCAGCCTATTTTCAGGCGCGAGTCCATTCAATATTTCATCATGCAACTGTTCGCCCGATCCAATAATCCAATAATTCATGACCAAATATGACCAAATAAAAATATTAATCACCAAATAAAAATATACAATAACAAGTGTTATTGGATCCTGTAGAGTCCATTATCACTTCCGGTGTTTTTTTTTCTCATTGGCTTCAGCATTACGATCCATAAGAGTGGATGTTTCACACTTACAACCCCGCAGGCAGTGAAGAAGTGATCACTCGCAGGGTGCAGAATGTAATATCCCATTCCCATTCAATGCAATTGTATATCCTATATAATTTGTGTTCGATGTATTTGTGTAACAGGTAAATCATATGATGTTTAAATAGTTCTATACATAATGTTATCGCCCACTTATCATGATCAGTGTATTCATGTTCATTAATACGGCTAAATGTGTATTTGTACGACTGTCATATTTAACTAGCGCAGTGTGATAGCAGAAATGGGCGTGTGGCATCGTTACGGTTTGCATTTACCGTCCAGTGGGGATGGATGACTTTCGCTTGCTGACTGACTCATTGGACCGATTTCTTGCTGAGCTACATAGCTGGTTTTTCGAGTCATAAAAGCAAAACATTTTCAACTTTCTCGTCAATGACAATTCCTGTTGCTCGCACCCACATCCATACCCCGATCTTATATCTTTCTTTCTTCTTCAGTCTTCTTATTTTTCTTCCTAATCCTCCTCGTACTGAGAATATTGGGCGGAGAGACTATACATCCACAGCCAATCGCTCATATAGAAAAAGTCGCACAAAAAACGGCACCAGCCCATTATCATGGACTGGCCTCGCGTCGTGGTCCAGCTCGCTTTTCCACCGATAACCTGCTGGTCTCTGTCCATTTCCGAGAGAGCCTTTCCACCGATAACCTGCTGGCCTCTGTCCATCTCCGAGAGAGCCTTTCCACCGATAACCTGCTGGTCTCTGTCCATCTCCGAGAGAGCCTTTCCATCGATAACCTGCTGGCCTCTGTCCATCTCCGAGAGAGCCTTTCCATCGATAACCTGCTGCTGAACTGCTGCCTACTGGTTGGCTCAGCGCAGCGCCACGGGCCGCAGCGCTCCCGGCTCTCCTTACACCATCCTAGCGCGTGTCTGACCTACAGTGAGCAAGTCCTGTGTGAACGCGGAGACCTAGTGACCAGAGTGAAAGAGTGCGGCTGATTGAGCGATCGTGTTGTTGAGTGAGTGAAGTAAGTGATTTTGCGTGTGAACTCGAATGAGAGGACCCGACTGTCTGTGAACGTTCGGATGCTGCCGAGTAACGGTGAAAATCGCTGAGATGACTACCAATTTACCAGGACCAGCGACAATGCTCATCAGGGCGTTAATGATGCTCCATGCTTTGCACGTCATCCTGCATACTGCCCTGCCTGCCGAGCGGCCGTGGCCCCGTCAACCAGGCCGGCCTGCCGCCGCCACCACCCCTGCCGCTGAGCCGCACCAGCCGGCCGGCCACCCCTGCCCACAGCGTCCATCTGTCAACGAGCCAGTTAACCCGGCACCGGCTACAGCCGGCGGAACACGCCGAAGCGGCAGGGGCGCGTCCAGGCGGCGGGGCAGCAGGGGCGGTGTGAACTGGCGCCGCCACGGAGACATCGAGGCGGATCAACTTATCATCGGACACCTCAACATCCAGTCTTACAAGCCCAAAATTCATGACCTCCGTAATGACATTCACGGTGTCTACGGCTATGATATTTTGGCATTGTGTGAAACATGGTTGACCCCGTCCGTGCCTGACCGAATGATGGGGGTGAGTGGCTACAAACTCTACCGACGTGACCGGCCGGCCGACCTTGTCCTACCTAAAGGCAAGGGTGGTGTGGCTGTACTGGTGCGTGACAGCCTAACCAGTGAGTTACTGCCGACACCTGTTACTGGAATAGCGAACTCTAACCTGGAGATCGTTTGGGTGTTAGTTCGTACCAGTAAGCACCAGTCAGTGCTGGTCGCGTCCGCATACCGTGTGCCGCACAACACATCGCGTCAGCTTGCCACCGATCTGGACGATTTAGAGTGTCAGCTGCAACATATGCTTGCTAACTTTCCACGTGTAACTTTAATCCTCGGAGGCGATCTGAACTGCTGCCTACTGAAAGCAAGAAACAGCGACACACCCAACCCACTACTGCGATTATGTACGACGTATGGACTCCATGTTACCAACAAGAGCCGCGCCACGTACCGTCCCGCCAGTTCATTGTTGGATGTCATCATTACCAACCGTCCTGAACTGATTCGACGTGTCGGTGTTACGAGGTGTCATTATGGCGGTCCGCATGACTTCACCCGTGTTGCTGGCCCGTGAGGGTCGAGTATTACCCGCTAGCCAGTATAATGTGTACCGGCGAGCCATTAGCAGGATAGACCACGATTCTTTTAACCAGCAGCTTGCTGAGATAGACTGGGCCCCAGTGTTTGATTGTGAAACCACGGAACGTAAATGGACTGTTTTCCACCAGACCTTCATTGATCGACTGAATACTGTCGCGCCGCTAAAACGTGTGCGTGAGAGGCAGGTGACTGCGCCGCCTGTAACCGCCCAAACGCAGCAACTACTGCAGCGCCGCCGCGCGGCCCTCGCTGGAAACGACCGCGCCGAGTACAAACGAGTGAACCGACTGTGCCGCGCCGCCGTGCGGAACGAGAGCCGTGAGAAATACGCGGGTGCGATCAGTCGCGGTGACCGAGGGGGCCTGTGGCGTGTGCTGCGGCCAGTGATAGGTCGGAAACAGCAGACTTGTGAAATACCGAGGATCACACCGAATGCCTTGAATGACTATTACGTTATGATCGGCCCGACCACGGCTGCTAGTGTCCCAGCTGCTACTATTCATGTGCCTACGAGACTCCCAAGAGTGTCGACATGTGCATTTAAGGTGCAGGCAATTAACTTAGACACACTGTATGCCACCCTCATGTCAATGAAACCATCGAACTCAACCGGGAAGGACGGTGTAAGTGTACGCATCTTGCAGTCATTCTTCCCGGGGGTAGGCCATGCGCTATTAGATGTTGTTAATGCTAGCCTAGCCACCGGCGTGGTACCGCGTGATTGGAAGCACGCGTTGGTGACCCCTATACCAAAAGGGAAGGTGTCCGCCGAGCCATCCGACACACGACCCATCTCGATATTGCCCGCGATCATGAAATTAGTTGAACGTGTAGTGCAGAAACAACTATCAGGCTACCTCGAGGACAATTATTTGCTTTCGGACGCACAACACGGATATCGAAAACAACGTTCTACTGAAACGGCCCTTCACGTCATAACAGATCAGGCTCTTCAAGCCATGGATAGTGGTAACATCTGCATTTTGGTATTATTGGATCTCTCAAAATGTTTTGATGTTGTTCCTCATGACAGACTTTTGGAAAAACTTTCTTTGTACGGCGTAGATGCTTCTTGGTTCCGCGACTATCTGACACACCACTCACAACAGGTCCAGGTGAGGTGCGCGGACGGAACGGCTCTTCTTTCAGACTCCAAGGAAAATGTGATCGGTGTGTACCAGGGCGGAGCGTTGAGCTGTGTGTTGTACATGCTGTTCGCGAATGACCTTAGTCTGTGTGTGCCAGACGGTGTCAGTGTAGTCCAGTTCGCTGACGACACGCAACTAATGGTTACAGGTAGGAAGGGTGACGTGCAACAGCTGATCATTCGCATGGAGGAAGTGCTTGACCGAGTGTACCAGTGGTTTTGTCATAACGGCATGAAACTAAACGCCACAAAAACTCAGATGGTTGTATTGGGAACGCCAGCGATGCTTCGCGACTTAGCGCCAGTTACGCTTAGTTTCTGTGCGGCCACCATTGCTGAGTCAAAGGAGGTGAAGAATCTCGGCGTGTCAATGGACCGACATCTGAACTTCGCATCACACGTAGACAGCGTGTCTCGCAAGTGCACAGGTATACTTATAGCGTTGGTGCACGCACGCCATGTTATACCGAGATCGGCGCTGAAGTGTATCGTTGAAGCGCTTGTCGTGTCTATGATGCGATACTGCCTGTCGGTATTCGGTTCATGCGGTGAGACGCAGCTACACCGTGTTCAAAAAGTGATCAACTTTTGTGCACGAGTCGTGACTGGCAAGAGACGTAGCGATAGCGTGTCTGAGACCATCAAACAGCTTAAGTGGTTGACTGCAAGACAGCTGGTGACATACCACACGGTATGTGCTGTAGAGCGCACCATCGTGACAGGTCAGCCTGAGTACCTCAGAAGCACGATAGGATACCGGGCTTGCCAACGTCACCACCACGACACAAGACGCGCTGGCCTCCTTACGCTCCCCTCTATTCGCACGGAGGCAGGTAGAAGGAGATTATGCTACCGCGGCGTGACTCGTCTAAACGAGCTAAATGTAGAGCCAGGAACGCTATCCTACCGGGCGAAAGTTAGACAAATACTGTTGTCAAGCTAGGGGAGGTGAATGGGCAGGTGTGTATCAACAGTCATCTTTTGCATGTATGTACGTGTATCTTTGTTCGTGAAGTATTTTTCTGTGTAGGTATGCAAGTTCACCATGGCTGCGTTTTATATGTGTCAATGTTCTGTCGTGAACTTGTGAAAAGCCACTCCAAAGAGTGGATCTTGTTCAAATACATCTACCTGCTGGCCTCTGTCCATTTCCGAGAGCCGGCTGCCGTGGCCGGGAGGGTCTTAGGGGGCACAGGGGTCACTGGGGATCCGCTCGGAGGAAGTAGGGGGTGAGGTCTCGAGGGTAGTCAGCTGGCTTCCAGTCGAGATGATTGGGAAAACGAAGCGGGTGACAGCCGGAGACTGAGCAGAGATGAGGTGAAGATGCTGGTGTCACACCCATTCTGCCTCCCGACGCTATTTATGTTTATAAATGCATATATAAGCTATTGTAGGTATACAATAACATATATTATGTTCGAAAGTAAAACACAACTCTGTTATTTCGGTTATCTTAGTTATTTTATCAGGCTCTGCCATATTGTGTATTTTAGTAGGTAACCTGAATTACAATGTTAATTATCTGTTATTCGCTTTGCAAATTATTCACCCGCGAGGTGAGAAGAAGTTGCGGGAAAACACCCGTCCGCGCCGGAGGACGAGCTGCTGCCGCCGCAGCCGCAGGGTACAGACGCCGGTCCCCTGGTGGCTACAAAGGAGCAGGTGCTGGCCGCCGCCACGACGATGCCGCCGGGTTCCGCAGTCGGGATGGATGGCATCCGGCTAATCCACCTGCGCCAGCTGCTCGCTGCCGACACTGCGGAGTTCGAACGGAAGCTGCTGTTGGCCCTGACAGCGCTGACAAACATGGTGCTGGCTGGCAAAGGCCCGGACGTAGCGCGTGACGCCGTATTTGGTGCGTTGCTCTGCGCGCTAAAGAAAGACGGCGGAGTGCGGCCAAGCGCCATCGGCAGCGTCTGCCGCCGTCTGGCTGGCCCATTGGAGCGCGCCATGCCACCTCGATGCCGACCGACGAGCTGCGGCCGACACAGATGGGAGTCGGTGCGAGGCAGGGCTGCGAGACCGCAGTCCACACCGCGAGGGCGTATATCGCAGCAAACGTGGGTGCTGCTGGCGAGCCGCATGTCATGGTGAAGGTCGACATGCGGAACGCCTTCAACAGCATCCGCCGCAGCATCGTCCTCGACGGGATCCGTGCCCGCTGCCCGGAGCTGTATGCTATGGCGTGGCAGGCGTACGCCGCGCCCACACCACTCTGCTATGCGTGACACAACGTGGTGCCGTCACGCACTGGCATACAGCAGGGCGGCCCGCTCGGCCCGCTGGCATTTGCGCTGGCCGTTGACCGAGCGGCACGAGCAGTTCAGGCAGATTCCAACGTTTGATATCTGGACGACGCCACGTTTGCCGGGACGCCGCAGACGGTCGCTGCCGACCTGGCAAAGCTGACCAGGAACCTCGACATGCTCGGCCTGCAGGTCAACCCGGCCAAGTGTGAGGTGGCGGTTCTCGGCCCGCCTGGAACGGCTGCCGGCGACGAATCAATCATACTCGTGCGCGAGGTGCTTCCAGACATCTGCCAGACGCCACTGACGGAGCTGACGCTGCTGGGAGCGCCGCTGCGCGACGAGTGAGTGCGTGCTGCGCTGGTCGCAGTTGCTGGGACGGTCGCGAGGCTCTGCGACCGGCTGGAGCCGCTGCAGGCCCCCACACGTCGGGGTTTTCTTCTAACACACCACGCGTCGGCGCCGCGACTGATGCACCCGCTGCGTTCAGCCCCGGTCTACACAGACATGGAGTCGTTGCGCAGCATCGACGAGCGCGTGCGCACCACCCTGGCGACAGTCACGAATGTAGATGTGACTGGCGACGTCTGGCAGCAAGCGTCGCTGCCGGTGCGGCACGGAGGCCTGGGCGCCCGGCGCGTGGAGGCGCTGGCACTGCTGTTCTACCTGGCATCGCTGACCATCGTGCAGCCGAGAATGGAGAACACAACCGCCAGAGAAGAGGCTGCGACAACACTAGCCGAGGCGACGGAGCGCTTCCGCGCTGAGCACCCGGACGCCGAACTGCCAGTAGGAGCAGCGGCGAACAGCCAGCGCGCATGGGACACAATCGCTGCGACAGCAGAACGCCGACACCTGCTGGCCTCCGCCAACCAACTGCACCGAGCACGCCTGGTCGCGGCGAGCCAGCCGCACACCGGAGTATGGCTGCAGGCGGTGCCGGTGCGCAGTCTCGGGCTGCACCTAGATCAAGACACAGTCCGCGTGGCAGCGGCGCTCCGTCTGGGTGCCCAAGTGTGCGAGCCGGACCGCTGCCGCTGCGGACAAACCGTCGACCGACTCGGACACCACGGGCTGTCATACCCTTTCAACGCCGGTCGTTTCTAGTGATGTGATTCGGTAACCAACATTTTGGAATACCAAAAAATACCAATACCGAATTGGTTATTGGTCGGTCAGACAACAAAGTCTTGGTATTTTATCGGTCAAGCAAGTCAGTGACATACATTATGACGTATGTCAAAAACGTGGTCCGGCTGCAGACTGATCACGGTTTTCCAGGGATTTGGGCATGTTTTGTAGGTTTTCGTAATTTGAAATGAGAATGTGAGGCATTTAATTTGGATTCTGATCATCGAGATATCATCGAGATACTGAGATATGTTTCCCTAAAAATGTGCATACATCAGCCGAGTTTCGCTTGTCAACCTCTTACAACAATATTGAAAATCGGTCAATAATCGGTTATTTTCAGGTTGGGAAAAATCGGTTTGTTTTTGGCCAGCATAGCTGCCATGAAATTGGTATCGGTTTGGTCAAGTTTCAGGAATTTTCTGAAAGTGACATCCCTAGTCGCTTCCCACATCACGCAAGACTCAATGAGTTGGTGAAGCGCGGCCTCGCCAGCGCAGGAGTCACGTCCGTCCTGGAGCCGGTCGGGCTGGATCAGGAGTCCCGTCCGTCCTGGAGCCGGTCGGGCTGGATCAGGAGTCACGTCCGTCCTGGAGCCGGTCGGGCTGGATCAGGAGTCCCGTCCGTCCTGGAGCCGGTCCGGCTGGATCAGGAGTCCCGTTCGTCCTGGAGCCGGTCGGGCTGGATCATTGAGACGGCAGGCGTCCCGACGGTCTCACTGCATTCCCGTACAGTGACGGCTGTAGCCTGATCTGGGATGCCACGTGCGTCGACACCTACGCGGCATCGACGCTGGTGGAGTCGGCCCTCGAGCCTGGCTCAGCCGCCGCAGCCGCCGAGGAGCGGAAGAGGCGCAGATACGAGGCGCTAGGAGATCGGTACCGCTTCGTGCCGCTGGCCGTGGAGACGTCAGGTGCCCTCGGCCCGGCGTGCGCTGCTTTTCTGGCCGAGCTCGGCCGCCGCATCACAGCGAATCTCTGTCGCCGTCGTCCGTGGCAACGCGGTGTCAATCCCGACTGTCACCCGATCCAGCCTGGAGCGGTGACACCACAGTGTCTGCACCCGTGGTTAAGGTGTTTCTGATGTGTATAGACTCACGATAGACCTGATGTGTATAGTGTATATTAACCCTCGCCCTACGGGGGGGGGGGGGGGGGTCCTAAAACGACCCCCTCTGAGGCTTTTCTTGAATAACGTTTTACACATGCGGCGCATCTTGCTGAAATTTTCAGTAGCTGAGTTTACAACTATTATACGGACACTATACAATTTTGAAGTGGATACAACTTTTAGATCGTGACCTATGACCTTTTCGTCAAGGTCATGTCAGAACCCAAAGGGTCATTGACCTTACCCCAAAGGTCACCAGTTGACCTAGATGCTCAAAATGGGACGCCTTTGGATTTTCCTTATGACAGGCATCACGCTACTTTTTACGGTATCTCTCCATCTCTCAACCGTTCGGAAGTTATACTAAGCACCCTGTACAATCGCTATTTTTTTACGTGGTCGATGTTAGGTCATTCACTTGACCTGGAAGGTCATCCGTTTATCTGAAACCTAAAAATCGCATACTGTTAGATTCCTCTCTTGACAGGCAACATATACTGGTTCTTACCGCATTGCTCTATGTTGCTTGGTTTGGAAGTTAACAAGGGGGTCTTTTTAGGACCCCCCCCCCCCCCGTAGGGCGAAGGTGAAAAAGGTCCCCGTAGAGCGAGGGCAAATGTTTCTAGTCAAGATTGATGTGTTGTTCTTCTATCATGTATATTATAATTTGTATTGTGCCCTGCTGTCACATCAAGCTCGTGTCTTCCGTGTATAAGTCCTAAGCACCAATATACCACTTATACACATGGTGAAAAGACAACTTTGACACAGCAATTCATAAACACGACCAAAGTTTCGCATTAAACGTTTCAGGCCATTGCGAAACTTGCATTAGTGAGACTCATTAGCTGCAATTTAAAACTACAGCAGCTTCAAATTACTTGTTATTTCCATGGCAGAGGCGTTAAATGAATTATTATATATGGCGCCGGGCCATCTGCTTTGTGAACTTATCGTCCAGCGGTGTCGATTTTTCCAAACGATTGGGGGGGGGGGGGGGGGGGGCGAACAGCGAAGGATCTAAGGGAGCCTATATTAGCGCCATGGCTTCCCCAAAACAACTAAAATAAACCAAAAATGACACATTTTCTGCTTGTAAGAGAAAATATAAGGCATAGGTACAAAGTAGTTTGTTTTTAAATCAGTTTTTTTAACGCACAAATAAACAGTCGCATGCGTTTTGGCCTTGTGTCGGATGGCGTCTCAAGCCAAAGTTTTCGGCCGAGCCTCCAACCGACCAACGACTCAGAATAACCGAGAGGCCTCTCAAACTGGCACATGCCTTCTTAGGCCTGACAGTGGCCATCTTGGACAAGCCTAGTGCATTCTCAGGCATTGCAAAGGCCTTCTCAGACTCCCTTTGTCAAGCCTCGTATGGACCCTCTCAGGCTGGCATTGGTATAAACCTTTTCAGACCTGGCAAGAGGCCTCTCAGACCTGGCAAGAGGCCTCTCAGACCAGACGATGACCTTTTCAAGTCGATCGATGATCCTCTCAAAGAAGCGGATGGTCCTCTCTTACCAACTTAGAGCTCTCAGGTCGGCATAGGGCCCTGGAATTCTGGAATTCCTTAGCCTTGGAATTCTGGCTACTTTCTGGAGTTTATTGGTCCAAATAATTTTGCTCTCTTCATTTTTTCTTCTTCTGGAAATTTGCTCACGCTTACCTGATGTTACCGACATAGTAGTTAAAATATAATTTCGTTTTCCTCACAAGAGTTTAACCCGTGCCGTGCCGGTGCTCGGCGCCACCTTCGCCGTGCCTGGGCGGGGGCGTCTAAACGTCCCCCTTCTAACTCGGCTCCTATAGAGAGTAGCCGGAATGCAACAACACCGTTCCATAGCTCGTCACAAATCATGTCGAAACTATTTAGGTCTTTTTTGGGTCAGGTCAATATTGAGGTCACCAGAACCACCCACACCAGATCAAAAGTAAGATTTTCCCGTTTTAGGACTTTGCTTCAGAAACCCCCAAATATCTTGGAAACTATGATAGCTAGGAAAAAAACGGAAAAAGCAATCAAAAGCTCTTTAAAATAAAATCGCGAAGGTATCCCCAAATTGTAGCTCAGGTCAACAGTTTAGGCTCCAGAGGTCACCGAAGGTCACAGTGGCTTTTCTTCCCAAAGGTTTTCGTGAATAACTTTTTATTGGTTAAACATATAGCAATAATTTTCACCATCGTGTTTTTCACGCCAAGACGCTTCGAAACATATTGATGGTGACCGGGTTAGGTCAACTTCAAAATTTGACCTCAGGTCAAGGTCATTTGGTGACCCAGATAGGTCATGTTGTATATGGGGTGACGCGGCTCGACGAGACAATCGCAATGTAGTCATTCGCATGTCTCTATCTTTATTCTATAACAAAACAAGTTATTGGAAAACAGGTGTTGGTGACCTCGATGACCTCAGCTGACCTTGCAGATGTCACTGAGCAACAATTGAACCTGGAGTCATCCATAATGGGCTAAAATAACATGATTCTGACAGAATTGACCTGATCTAAGGCATATTCTCTGAATAGGAACCATTTGTATATTTTCCCATCGACCAGGATTTGTATATTTTTCCATGGGGAGGTCACGAAATTGACCTGACCTCACCGATATACACAATTCGAGAAATACGAATTGTAGGTATTTTTGGTCCAATGAAATCTTGTAAGTTTGAAACCGATCGGCCCAAAACTGTGGCTATGGTACGACCGGATTTGTTTGGAGGTTGGGTCACGTGACATGGCCTGGTGACCTGACCTGAGATGACTTAAGGTCAAGAATTTCACACACTGTGGGTAATTGATGCCCTGTGCTGTGCAAAACATGTGCAAAAAACGGCGGTATGCAGCGCCGCCGTTTTACCGCTATCCTCGATAAACCTTAGAGGGGAGCGTCTAAACGCCCCCCCCCCCCCCCCCCCCCCCCCGGCACGGCGCTGGTTAATATCCATTACAAATAAGGAATTTTACTTTCCAAGTAAAATTATTTTTCGCTTATTTTCCTAAGAAGAAAATTGTACTCTCCAAGTACGGATATTTACCCTCCGAGACCAGGTCATGAAACAAAAAATCTAACATTGGTCAGACTGACACTCCACCTCACCAAACACCCGTGCAGGTAACGAGCCTCTAAGGGGTGTGTTCTGTGTAGAGAGAAGTTACACACTGCGACAACAGGAATGCAACTTCACAAGATCGCAAGAAAAGAAGGACGAGCAATACAAACAAACAATATAAAATTGACACTTATATATTCTGCTCTATTGAAGCTAGCTCACCAATGTGGTGTAGCTTCTCAGCACCCTCTTTGTCCACTTCATATGCCTTGAACTGACTGTGCAGCAGATATTTTCTTGGTGACAGCATAAGTTTGAACTCTCTGTAAAATCAAACAATGTTATTCCAAAACAATAACAATTTGAAACCACAACTATATGACAAATTACTTTTGCATTAAGAATAACCCGTTTTGCTGATTCAAGAATGCAATGGGTGTGTGCTACCAATATTGTACCCGACAAACCTTAGCCAAATGTTTTGAATAACAGCTCACAGTATCACTGGTAGAGTGCACTCTGGGTACCTTGAAGCAAATGCTATGTAAGGAATGCCATCTTCAGAGCTTAACCAAGAACAGCCAAACAGTAATGAGTTGAAAAATAAATTGTTGAGTCAAACTTTATATTTAAAGCACTTAATTTATGTATCATCACTTCAAGTTTACCTTCCAAGAGTCTTAAAGGAAAGCTCTTTGATTTTGTTGAACGGATGAGGACTGTTGTTTATGCCTCGCTTCACAATTGTGTGGCTGAGTTCACCAGCATGCATCACTTCATGATATCTCAATCGGGTGATGAGGGAACCTGAAAATGTGAAAATGTGCTCACATTTTTGTATTGTCTCAATTCAAGTCACAATTCAATAATCAAAATTGCAAACAGTGAAAGAATCAATGCATTGATAATATGTCCTATAACTCTTGAATGTTGGCAGCAACTTTTGTCATATGAATTGTCATATAATTGGCATAAAAAATGAAAAATGCCTTCAGTCATACAAATTGGTATTGTACTCCAGTTGATTAATTCCAGAACAATTATTTGGGAAAACCTACCTTGGCATGTCAGACAAAAGAAGCATAGCCAAATGGAGAGGCTCCTCATCAGGCACATCTTCTGAACCTGCTGCCTTACTCCCACCACACACAGACAAATACTCGGTGAGCCTCAAAGAGATCAATGCTTGCTGTTTGAGTCACATGCTGCTTCACCTGTAATCAAAGCCGATTGATGGGGAGGGGGCAAATTATGATGATGGGCAAATGATCAAAGAGGATGATGAAGAAGGGCAATCAACACATTATCTCTACTGAAAATGAGCAAAGCTTACCAGAGACATGAAACCCATCATTTCAGAAAGGTTTCTACCTGGGAAACATACAAGCTGGTGTGTAAGTTGCACAGTTTAGCAGCTAAGGGGCTGTGGGCGTCTTACCCCACTCTAACCTAACAGCATATCTTACATGAGTTTTTCATTACACTTCCTGGAAAGACTGTGCAATATAAGTGTGCAATCAGTAGCATACCCAGGATTCACTCCAGGAGGGGACAATTTTTGCTCAGGGGGGCATAAAGTACCCTCACCAAAAAAATAACCCGATTTGGCCCACTATATTTTTAAAAGGGCATATTTTCAAAAAAAATTATCTAAAAAAAATCATTCATTTTTTCGGCCAAAGGTACAGACCTTCAGGGGAGGATGGGGTGGGGGGATTGCCCTGTTTGCCCCCCTTGTGTACGCCTGTGTGCAATTACAAAATGCACAAACAACATATGGAATAACTGCAATAATATAAAACTCTGTATGGCACAGTGCACACAAACATTACTAAGTGTCACCTTTGCATATTGCTAAGACCCCTGCCTGTTGCCATGGTGACCCTCGTCAACTGGGGGACACCTGAGTGCTGACCAGGGGACATCACAAATCCTGCAGGGATTATCCCATGATCCTGGACTCACTGGAGAGCTTATGCAGGGCTATCCTGTAATATAATTTTACTATGAGAATTTAAATTCAAATTGGCATATATGTGTTTGACAGCAAAATTAGACATCTTAGATTGATTTGGGACCAAAAACTGCATTTTATTGAAGACCAAGGCCCAGGCTACACAATGTGTGATTTGTCAAGGAAATCATGCGCATGTTCTCAGTGTTTGCAGAACTTCCTTGACGTCTGGGATCTGCCGATCAAGCAATTCATGCAAGAAAAATTGATAAACCACTGCATAAATATCTACCAGCTTCAACACAAGTTTCAACACTCACAATTAGCTCAAACGCTTCTTCATTCATCTTCCGCCACGATACTCAGCTCAAATTATTCAAGTTTAGGTCTAGTATAGACCACAATACGCAAAATCAAGCAAAATTATAAAACCCTGCAACACGCAATCTCGGAAAACACGACAAGTTCAGAATGTTGAACTTTTCATCGTTCCGTCTGCGACGTGTCTGCGGAATTTCCTTGACGTTTCATCCGGGATCTGCGTGATGTGCCAGTGTAGCTCACCCAATGCGTTTACTATCAGCTGAACTTGCTCTGTCACGCAAATCCCGACAACACGGATAACACGCACATGATTTTCAGGAAATCATGCATAGTGTAGCCTGGGCTTTACTGGAACCCTCCTGGTACAATAAGCATTGGAATTGGTCAATTTATTCAAGGCCCAGCCAAGGGATTTCAATTTGAACCTGAGTCACTGGAACATGATTTGGCAATATTCCGATTTTGCACACCTTTATATAGGCAAATTTACTATTGTATACCAATTCTACATGTCTGATTTCATCAGAACAGCACTCAAAAGAGGGACATTATCAGTACTTACCTGACAATAATGATTTGTATCACCCGCCAATAGCCTCAGCTGACCGCCTGTAACCCCGCAACGACTCCACCATTACAATTAAATGTAAACAACGTGGACGCATAAATGTGTCAGATACTGTCTATCATATGACGTCATATGTATCTGGTCGACCACTAAACCCTATCACGCTCAATCCCGGCGGCAGCTATTTGCTTTTTAGTCATAATGGATACGAGCGAATCTTAGGTTTTGTAATTCGTCCCGATCAGACTTAATGGCTACAAGTGAATCTTAGGTTTCGTTCCGATCAGACTTAGAATGGCTACAAGTGAATCTTAGGTTTCGTCCAGATCGGACTTAATGGCGGGGCTAGGTTAGGTTTGGTTAGTTATACAGAAGTATTGGAGAACCAAGTATGGACGATGCCCACACCAAATTTAAAAGCAATATCTATATGTGGCACTTCTTTGTCTACCAAAAAATATATGCATGACGCTCTCACTAAACCTCCGTTCCTGGAGCACAGGACTTGTATTTGAGACTGAAGGTTGGTCGCACAGCGGCCACTACCACAATGTGACCTTACTGGATACATATCCAACGCATTTCACACACAAAACAGCCCACGTTGTTTACATTTCAGTGGTAATGTCAGAGTCGTTGCTGTTCGGGCTGAGGCGATTGACGGGTGATACAAATTATTATTGTCAGGTAATTACTGAGAATGTCTGTTTTGAGTGCAGTTCTGATGAAATCAGACATGTAGAATTAGTACACAATATTCAATTTTCCTATAAAAAGGTGTGCAAAAGCGCAATACGCCATGATCTTGATGATCAAAGTATCCTAACACTGCAACTGTGCCAGATTGCCACCCATGAGTTTTTATAATTTATATTGTGTCATACCTTAGGAAACCTGCTTTCCCCCAAAAATAACTGTTCTGGGCCCACCCTTGGTTAAATATTCAAATTTGAATTGAAATGCTGCAATGGGGACAATGAGTAAAGACAAGTCCGGAATCTTTGTTATAAAGTGAGGGTACAAAGTGTCTCCTCGTCAAAACATATTAAATGCGAGCACACACAGACTATCAAAACACAAATTTCCGCTTACATTTACTCATACACACTCCTCATCTCACCCATCTCAACCTACACACACAGACCCACACAGACCAAGGCCGTATAAGAGAGGTAGAGTCATCCGGGGATTTTAGCGCCCCAATCGCACACATTAGCGTGACGTCACTGGTGCTGTGGTCCGACTCGGCTGTCGCCGCACGCGGCTTGGTGCGGTGCGAATATTTCGAACGGGATACGGAAAGATGCGCCTAACTCCTAAGGTACGATCCTATTTAAGATTACGTTTACGGCGGATAATTATCCCTCCCTTAATGCATGCTGAGGAGGAGATGGCCATACGCTGCCCCGGTCTGTGTGATGGGCGACTGGCGAGACGGCCATACACTGCACAGGTCTGACTGAGGGGTGAGAGTTGAGACGGCCATACGCTGCCCCGGCCCGGCTAAGGGGAGACGGCCATACGCTGCCCCGGTCTGGCTGAGGGCGAGACGGCCATACGCTGCCCCGGTCTGGCTGAAGGGTAAAACGGCTATACGCTGCCCCGGTCTGGCTACGGGGCGAGACGGCCATACTCTGCCCCGGTCTGGCTGAGGGGTGAAACGGCTAGACGCTGCACCGGCCCGGCTGAGGGGCGAGACGGCCACACGCTGCCCTGGTCTGGCTGAGGGGCGAGATGGTCATATTCTGCACTGGTCCGGCTGAGAGGCGAGACGGCCGTACGCTGCCCCGGTCATGGGCGGGGCTTAATCGTCAGCCAATCACGAAAGAGCAGATCCGGGAGGAGAGACTCTCCGTTCTGCGGCTCCTGCGGTTGCTCGGGAGCAGCCGCAAGAGAACTTCGACATAAATGGCGCGCGTCTGACTAAGGTTGCGCACTGTTTTGTTGATATCACAGCTCACTGGCGGTTGTTTGACCAAAAATGACAACTCGTAGTGACTCGTAGATATTCATGTAGTTGAGTGGTTTTGAAAAACATTGAGGGTTTTCATGAAATTGCCTATTCGTTGCGAACGCTACACGTGCCATTTATCGGACGCCATCAGCGGCAGCAGAAGTGTTCAAAGTTATTCAAATTAAAGGAAATAGTTCACCTTCGGAACATTTTCAGAACACGATTTTATTATATTTTTTAATACAGTTTCTTTTTTTCTTTTCAAAAATGGTCCTACATCGCGCCAATTCAGGACAGAATGTCGTAAAGGATTAATGTTATGGTGTGTGTTATTGGTCTGCGCATGCTCAGACCAGTGCTGGCACTCTCAGACGGTACGGTATATCATATATGCGCCGCATTCCTTCGCCAAAAAGTCAAATATCTTCGGCTGGAGAGTCTTTTCAGCCAAGAAAAGTTCCAGATAAGGATTTCTCAACACGGGCTACAAAACTGCTATTTCAGTTCAAAATCCCATGTTGAAGGTGAACTATTTCCTTTAAGCTCCGCCTCCTGGCCGCGGCGGCCGCAGACCCCGTGAACAGGCCTCTGGTACATTGTTAGTACGGTACTTTGTTAGTACGGTACTTTGTTAGTACGGTACTTTATTACTACCTACTATACGGCACGTCTGTCAAAACAGCTACAGATTCAGATTCACATTCAGCTTCACATTCGGACCCCCTCAGAATTCGCCTGAATTTCGCATACTTATGCAGTTTAACAAGCCACTTACAGTGGTGAAGTCTGTTCAGCGCCACATTTAATACTTTGACCTCCAGAGGTCATCCAAGTTTCTGAGGTCACGGGGTGACCCCCTCAGAATATCATCAAAATTGATATACACATGCAGTTTGACATGCTGATTACGATTCTGAGATTTGTTCGGCGCCACATTGAATACTTTGACCTTGAAAGGTCATCCAAGTTTCTGAGGTCACAGGGTGACCCCCTCAGAATTTACTCAAACGTGGTGTACAAATGCAGTTTGACACGCTGATTACGATTCTGAAGTCTGTTTGGCGCCACATTGAATACTTTGATCTTGAGAGGTCATCCAAGTTTCTGAGGTCACAGGGTGACCCCCTCAGAATTTACTCAAACGTAATGTACAAATGCAGTTTGACACGCTGATTACGATTCTGAAGTCTGTTCGGCGCCACATTTAATACTTTGGCCAGCTTCACATTCGAATGGGCATTCGGACACCTTCAGAATTCACTCTAATTTCGTGCACTTATGAAGTGTGACAAGCCACTTACAATGGTGAAGTCCGTTGCGCGCTAATATGAATACTTTGGCCTCTAGAGGTCATCAAAGTTGATAAGTTCACCAGAGGTCACGGGATGACCCCCTCATAATTTGATCATAATTAGTGTACCCATGTAGTTTGACATGCTGATTACGATGCTGAAGTCCGTTCGGCGCCACATTTAATACTTTGACCTCCAGAGGTCATCCAAGTTTCTGAGGTCACAGGGTGACCCCCTCAGAATATCAACAAAATTGATCTACATATGCAGTTTGACATGCTGATTGCGATTCTGAAGTCTGTTTGGCGCCACAATGAATACTTTGACCTTGACAGGTCATCCAAGTTTCTGAGGTTACAGGGTGACCCCCTCAGAATTTACTCAAACGTGGTGCACAAATGCAGTTTGACACGCTGATTACGATTCTGAAGTCTGTTTGACGCCACATTGAATACTTTGAGCTTGAGAGGTCATCTAAGTTTCTGAGGTCACAGGGTGACCCCCTCAGAATTTACTCAAATTTAGTGTACAAATGCAGTTTGACACGCTGATTACGATTCTGAAGTATGTTCGGCGCCACATTTAATACTTTGGCCAGCTTCACATTCGAATGGGCATTCGGACTCCTTCGGAATTCGCTCTAATTTCGTGCACCTATGCAGTGTGACAAGCCAATTACAACGGTGAAGTTCGTTGCGCGCCAAATTTAATACTTTGGCCTCTAGAGGTCATCAAAATTAATAAGTTCACCAGAGGTCACAGGGTGACCCCCTCAGAATATTATCAAAATTGGTCTACACATGCAGTTTGACATGCTGATTGTGATTTTGAAGTCTGTTCGGCGCCACATTGAATACTTTGACCTTGAGAGGTCATCCAAGTTTCTGAGGTCACAGGGTGACCCCCTCAGAATGTACTCAAATTTGGTGTACAAATGCAGTTTGACACGCTGATTACGATTCTGAAGTCTGTTTGGCGCCACATTTAATACTTTGGCCAGCTTCACATTCGAATGGGCATTCGGACTCCTTCGGAATTCGCTCTAATTTCGTGCACTTATGCAGTGTGACGAGCCACATACAATGGTGAAGTCCGTTGCGCGCCAAATTTAATACTTTGGCCTCGAAAGGTCATCAAAGTTGATAAGTTCACCAGAGGTCACGGGGTGACCCCCTCATAATTTGATCATAATTGGTGAACCCATGTAGTTTCACATGCTGATCACGATGCTGAAGTCCGTTCGGCGCCACATTTAATACTTTGACCTCCAGAGGCCATCCAACTTTCTGAGGTCACAGGGTGACCCCCTCAGAATATCATCAAAATTGGTCTACACATGCAGTTTTACATGCTGATTGCGATTATGAGGTCTGTTCGGCGCCACATTGAATACTTTGACCTTGAGAGGTCATCCAAGTTTCTGAGGTCAAAGGGTGACCCCCTCAGAATTTACTCAAATTTGGTGTACAAATGCAGTTTGATACGCTGATTACGATTCTGAAGTCTGTTTGGCGCCATATTTAATACTTTGGCCAGCTTCACATTCGAATAGGCATTCGGACTCCTTCGGAATTCGCTCTAATTTCGTACACTTATGAAGTGTGACGAGCCACTTACAATGATGAAGTCTGTTTTGCGCTATTATTAATACTTTGGCCTCTAGAGGTCATCAAAGTTGATAAGTTCACCAGAGGTCACGGGGTGACCCCCTCAGAATTTGATCAGAATTGGTGTACCCATGTAGTTTGACATGCTGATTACGATGCTGAAGTCCGTTCGGCGCCACATTTAATACTTTGACCTCCAGAGGTCATCCAAGTTTCTGAGGTCACAGGGTAACCCCCTCAGAATATCATCAAAATTGGTCTACACATGCAGTTTGACATGCTGATTGCGATTCTGAAGTATGTTTGAAGCCACATTGAATACTTTGACCTTGAGAGGTCATCCAAGTTTTTGAGGTCACAGGGTGACCCCTCATAATTTACTCAAACGTGGTGCACAAATGCAGTTTGACACGTTGATTACGATTCTAAAGTCTGTTCGGCGCCACATTGAATACTTTGACCTTGAGAGGTCATCCAAGTTTATGAGGTCACAGGGTGACCCCCTCAGAATTTACTTAAATTTGGTGTACAAATGCAGTTTGACACGCTGATTACGATTCTGAGGTCTGTTTGGCGCCACATTTAATACTTTGGGCCAGCTTCACATTCGAATGGCCATTCGGACTCCTTTGGAATTCGCTCTAATTTCGTGCACCTATGTAGTGTGATGAGCCACTTACAATGGTGAAGTCCGTTGCGCGCCAAATTTAATACTTTGGCCTTTAGAGGTCATCAAAATTGATAAGTTTACCAGAGGTCAAAGGGTGACCCCCTCAGAATATCATCAAAATTGGTCTACACATGCAGTTTGACATGCTGATTGTGATGTTGAGGTCTGTTCGGCGCCACATTGAATACTTTGACCTTGAGAGGTCATCCAAGTTTCTGAGGTCAAAGGGTGACCCCTTCAGAATTTTATCAAAGTTGGTGTACACATGCACCATGAGATGCTGGTTACGATGCTGAAGTGTGTTCGGCGCCACATTAAATACATTGACCTTGAGAGGTCATCTAAGTTTCTGAGGTCACATGGTGACCCCCTCAGAAGTTACTCAAATTTGGTGTACAAATGTAGTTTGACACGCTGATTACGATTCTGAAGTCTGTTTGGCGCCACATTTAATAGTTTGGCCAGCTTCACATTCGAATTGCCATTCGGACTCCTTCGGAATTCGCTCTAATCTCGTGCACTTATGCAGTTTGACGATCCACTTACAATGGTGAAGTCTGTTGCGCGCCAATTTTAACACTTTGGCCTCTAGAGGTCATCAAAGTTGATAAGTTCACCAGAGGTCACAGGGTGACCCCCTCAGAATATCATCAAAATTGGTCTAAACATGCAGTTTGACATGCTGATTGCGATTCTGAAGTCTGTTCGGCGCCACATTGAATGCTTTGACCTTGAGAGGTCATCCAAGTTTCTGAGGTCACAGGGTGACCCCTTCAGAATGTTATCAAAGTTGGTGTACACATGCACCATGAGATGCATGAGATAATTTTTTCAAACATGCTGAAGTGTGTTGGGCGCCACATTGAATACTTTGACCTTGAGAGGTCATCGAAGTTTCTAAGGTCACAGGGTGACCCCCTCAGAATTTACTCAAACGTGGTGTACAAATGCAGTTTGACACGTTGATTACGATTCTGAAGTCTGTTCGGCGCCACATTGAATACTTTGACCTTGAGAGGTCATCTAAGTTTATGAGGTCACAGGGTGACCCCATCAGAATTTACTCAAAAATGGTGTACAAATGCAGTTTGACACGCTGATTACGATTCTGAAGTCTGTTCGGCGCCACATTTAATACTTTGGCCAGCTTCACATTCGAATGGGCATGCGGACTCCTTCGGAATTCGCTCTTATTTCGTGCACTTATGCAGTGTGACGAGCCACTTACAATGGCGAAGTCCGTTGCGCGCCAACTTTAATACTTTGGCCTTTAGAGATCATCAAAGTTGATAAGTTCACCAGAGGTCACAGGGTGACCCCCTCAGAATATCATCAAAATTGGTCTAAACATGCAGTTTGACATGCTGATTGCGATTCTGAAGTCTGTTCAGCGCCACATTGAATACTTTGACCTTGAGAGGTCATCCAAGTTTCTGAGGTCACAGGGTGACCCCTCAGAATGTTATCAAAGTTGGTGTACACATGCAGCATGAGATACTGGTTACGATGCTGAAGTCTGTTTGGCGCCACATTGAATACTTTTACCTTGAAAGGTCATCCAAGTTTATGAGGTCACAGGGTGACCCCTCAGCATTTACTCAAACGTGGTGTACAAATGCAGTTTGACACGCTGATTACGATTCTGAAGTCTGTTTGGCGCCACATTGAATACTTTGACCTTGAGAGGTCATCTAAGTTTCTGAGGTCACAAGGTGACCCCCTCAGAATTTACTCAAATTTAGTGTACAAATGCAGTTTGACACGCTGATTACGATTCTGAAGTCTGTTCGGCGCCACATTTAATACTTTGGCCAGCTTCACATTCGAATAGTCATTCGGACTCCTTCGGAATTCGCTCTAAATTCGTGCACTTATGCAGTGTGACGGGCCACTTACAATGGTGAAGTCCGTTGCGCGCCAATTTTAATACTTTGGCCTCTAGAGGTCATCGAAGTTGATAAGTTCACCAGAGGTCACAGGGTGACCCCCTCATAAATCATCAAAATTGATCTATACATGCAGTTTGACATGCTGATTGCGATTCTGAAGCCTGTTCGGCGCCACATTGAATACTTTGACCTTGAGAGGTCATCCAAGTTTCTGAGGTCACAGGGTGACCCCCTCAGAATGTTATCAAATTTGGTGTACACATGCAGCATGAGATGCTGGTTACGATGCTGAAGTCTGTTTGGCGCCACATTGAATACTTTGCCCTTGAGAGGTCATCAAAGTTTCTGAGATCACAGGGTGACCCCCTCAGAATTTACTCAAACGAAGTGTACAAATGCAGTTTGACACGCTGATTACGATTCTGAAGTCTGTTCGGCGCCACATTTAATACTTTGGCCAGCTTCACATTCGAATGGGCATTCGGACTCCTTCGGAATTCGCTCTAATTGCGTGCACTTATGCAGTGTGACGAGCCACTTACAATGGTGAAGTCCGTTCCGCGCCAAATTTAATACTTTGGCCTCTAAAGGTCATCAAAGTTGATAAGTTCACCAGAAGTCACGGGGTGACCCCCTCATAATTTGATCATAATTGGTGTACCCATGTAGTTTGACATGCTGATCACGATGCTGAAGTCCGTTCGGCGCCATATTTAATACTTTGGCCAGCTTCACATTCGAATAGGCATTCGGACTCCTTCGGAATTCGCTCTTATTTCGTACACTTATGAAATGTGACGAGCCACTTACAATGGTGAAGTCTGTTTTGCGCTATTATTAATACTTTGGCCTCTAGAGGTCTCAAAGTTGATAAGTTCACCAGAGGTCATGGGTGACCCCCACAGAATTTGATCAGAATTGGTGTACCCATGTAGTTTGACATGCTGATTACGATGCTGAAGTCTGTTTGGCGCCACATTTAATACTTTGACCTCCAGAGGTCATCCAAGTTTCTGAGGTCACAAGGTGACCCCCTCATAATATCATCAAAATTGGTCTACACATGCAGTTTGACATGCTGATTGCGATTCTGAAGTCTGTTTGAAGCCACATTAAATACTTTGACCTTGAGAGGTCATCCAAGTTTATGAGTTCACAGGGTGACCCCCTCATAATTTTTTCAAACGTGGTGCACAAATGCAGGTTGACACGCTGACTACGATTCTGAAGTCTGTTTGGCGCCACATTGAATACTTTGACCATGAGAGGTCATCTAAGTTTCTGAGGTCACAGGGTGACCCCCTCAGAATGTACTCAAATTTGGTGTACAAATGCAGTTTGACACGCTGATTACGATTCTGAAGTCTGTTCGGCGCCACATTTAACACTTTGGCCAGCTTCACATTCGAATGGGCATTCGGACTCCTTCGGAATTCGCTCTAATTTCGTGCACCTATGCAGTGTGACGAGCCACTTACAATGGTGAAGTCCTGTGCGCGCCAAATTTAATACTTTGGCCTTGAAAGGTCATCAAAGTTGATAAGTTCACCAGAGGTCACGGGGTGACCCCCTCATAATTTGATCATAATTGGTGTACCCATGTAGTTTCACATGCTGATCACGATGCTGAAGTCCGTTCGGCGCCACATTTAATACTTTGACCTCCAGAGGCCATCCAACTTTCTGAGGTCACAGGGTGACCCCCTCAGAATATCATCAAAATTGGTCTACACATGCAATTTTACATGCTGATTGCGATTATGAAGTCTGTTCGGCGCCACATTGAATACTTTGACCTTGAGAGGTCATCCAAGTTTCTGAGGTCAAAGGGTGACCCCCTCAGAATTTACTCAAATTTGGTGTACAAATGCAGTTTGATACGCTGATTACGATTCTGAAGTCTGTTTGGCGCCATATTTAATACTTTGGCCAGCTTCACATTCGAATAGGCATTCGGACTCCTTCGGAATTCGCTCTAATTTCGTACACTTATGAAGTGTGACGAGCCACTTACAATGATGAAGTCTGTTTTGCGCTATTATTAATACTTTGGCCTCTAGAGGTCATCAAAGTTGATAAGTTCACCAGAGGTCACGGGGTGACCCCCTCAGAATTTGATCAGAATTGGTGTACCCATGTAGTTTGACATGCTGATTACGATGCTGAAGTCCGTTCGGCGCCACATTTAATACTTTGACCTCCAGAGGTCATCCAAGTTTCTGAGGTCACAGGGTAACCCCCTCAGAATATCATCAAAATTGGTCTACACATGCAGTTTGACATGCTGATTGCGATTCTGAAGTATGTTTGAAGCCACATTGAATACTTTGACCTTGAGAGGTCATCCAAGTTTCTGAGGTCACAGGGTGACCCCTCATAATTTACTCAAACGTGGTGCACAAATGCAGTTTGACACGCTGATTACGATTGTAAAGTCTGTTCGGCGCCACATTGAATACTTTGACCTTGAGAGGTCATCCAAGTTTCTGAGGTCACAGGGTGACCCCCTCAGAATTTACTTAAATTTGGTGTACAAATGCAGTTTGACACGCTGATTACGATTCTGAAGTCTGTTTGGCGCCACATTTAATACTTTGGGCCAGCTTCACATTCGAATGGCCATTCGGACTCCTTGGGAATTCGCTCTTATTTCGTGCACTTATGTAGTGTGATGAGCCACTTACAATGGTGAAGTCCGTTGCGCGCCAAATTTAATACTTTGGCCTCTAGAGGTCATCAAAATTGATAAGTTTACCAGAGGTCAAAGGGTGACCCCCTCATAATATCATCAAAATTGGTCTACACATGCAGTTTGACATGCTGATTGTGATGTTGAGGTCTGTTCGGCGCCACATTGAATACTTTGACCTTGAGAGGTCATCCAAGTTTCTGAGGTCAAAGGGTGACCCCTTCAGAATTTTATCAAAGTTGGTGTAAACATGCACCATGAGATGCTGGTTACGATGCTGAAGTGTGTTCGGCGCCACATTAAATACATTGACCTTGAGAGGTCATCTAAGTTTCTGAGGTCACATGGTGACCCCCTCAGAAGTTACTCAAATTTGGTGTACAAATGTAGTTTGACACGCTGATTACGATTCTGAAGTCTGTCGCGCAACGGACTTCACCATTGTAAGTGGCTCATTACACTACATAGGTGCACGAAATTAGAGCCAATTCCGAAGGAGTCCGAATGGCCATTCGAATGTGAAGCTGGCCAAAGTATTAAATGTGGCGCCGAACAGACTTCAGAATCGTAATCAGCGTGTCAAACTGCATTTGTACACCAAATTTAAGTAAATTCTGAGGGGGTCACCCTGTGACCTCAGAAACTTATATGACCTCTCAAGGTCAAAGTATTCAATGTGGCGCCTAACACACTTCAGAATTGTAATCAGCGTTTCAAACTGCATTTATGCACCACGTTTGAGTGAATTCTGAGGGGGTCACCCTGTGACCTCAGAAACTTGGATGACCTCTCAAGGTCAAAGTATTTAATGTGGCGCCAAACAGACTTCAGAATCGCAATCAGCATGTCAAACTGCATGTGTAGACCAATTTTGATGATATTCTGAGGGGGTCACCCTGTGACCCCAGAAACTTGGATGACCTCTGGAGGTCAAAGTATTAAATGTGGCGCCGAACAGACTTCAGCATCGTAATCAGCATGTCAAACTACATGGGTACACCAATTCTGATCAAATTCTGAGGGGGTCACCCCGTGACCTCTGGTGAACTTATCAACTTGGATGACCTGTAGAGGCCAAAGTATTAATATTAGCGCGCAACGGACTTAACCATTGTAAGTGGCTCATCACACTTCATAAGTTCACGAAATTAGAGCGAATTCCGAAGGAATCTGAATGCCCATTCGAATGCGAAGCTGGCCAAAGTATTAAATGTGGCGCCGAACAGACTTCAGAATCGTAATCAGCGTATCAAACTGCATTTGTACACTACGTTTGAGTAAATTCTGAGGGGGTCACCCTGTGACCTCAGAAACTTGGATGACCTTTCAAGGTCAAAGTATTAAATGTGGCGCCAAACAGACTTCAGAATCGTAATCAGCGTGTTAAACTGCATTTGTAAACCAAATTTGAGTAAATTCTGAGGGGGTCACCCTGTGACCTCAGAAACTTGGATGACCTCTCAAGGTCAAAGTAATCAATGTGACGCCAAACAGACTTCAGAATCGTAATCAGGGTGTCAAAGTGCATGTGTATATCAACGTTGATGATATTCTGAGGGGGTCACCCCGTGACCTCAGAAACTTGGATGACCTCTCAAGGTCAAAGTATTCAATGTGGCGCCGAACAGGCTTCAGAATTGCAATCAGCATGTCAAACTGCATGTATAGACCAATTTTGATGATATTCTGAGGGGGTCACCCTGTGACCTCCGGTGAACTTATCAACTTTCATGACCTCTAGAGGCCAAAGTATATAAATTGGCGCGCAACGGACTTCACCATTGTAAGTGGCTCGTCACACTGCATATGTGCACGAAATTAGAGCGAATTCCGAAGGAGTCCGAATGTTTATTCGAATGTGAAGCTGGCCAAAGTATTAAATGTGGCGCCGAACAGACTTCAGAATCGTAATCAGCGTGTCAAACTGCATTTGTACACCAAATTTGAGTAAATTCTGAGGGGGTCACCCTGTGACCTCAGAAACTTGGATGACCTCTCAAGGTCAAAGTATTCAATGTGGCGCCGAACAGACTTCAGAATCGCAATCAGCATGTCAAACTGCATGTGTAGACCAATTTTGATTATATTCTGAGGGGTCACCCTGTGACCTCAGAAAGTTGGATGACCTATGGAGGTCAAAGTATTAAATGTGGCGCCAAACGGACTTCAGAATCGTAATTAGCATGTCAAACTACATGGGTACACCAATTATGATCAAATTCTGAGGGGGTCATCCCGTGACCTCTGGTGAACTTATCAACTTTGATAACCTTTAGAGGCCAAAGTATTAAATTTGACGCGCAACGGACTTCACCATTGTAAGTGGCTCGTCACACTGCATAAGTGCACGAAATTAGAGCGAATTCCGAAGGAGTCCGAATGCCCATTCGAATGTAAAGCTGGCCAAAGTATTAAATGTGGCGCCGAACAGACTTCAGAATCGTAATCAACGTGTCAAACTGCATTTGTACACCACGTTTGAGTGAATTCTGAGGGGGTCACCCTGTGACCTCAGAAACTTGGATGACCTCTCAAGGTCAAAGTATTCACTGTGGCGCCAAACAGATTTCGGAATCGTAATCAACGTGTCAAACTGCATTTGTACACCAAATTTGAGTAAATTCTGAGGGGGTCATCCTGTGACTTCAGAAACTTGGCTGACCTCTCAAGGTCAAAGTATTCAATGTGGCGCCGAACAAGCTTCAGAATCGCAATCAACATGTCAAACTGCATGTATAGACTAATTTTGATGATATTCTGAGGGGGTCACCTTGTGACCTCCGGTGTACTTATCAACTTTGATGACCTCTAGAGGCCAAAGTATTAAAATTGGCGCGCAACAGACTTCACCATTGTAAGTGGCTCGTCACACTGCATATGTGCACGAAATTAGAGCGAATTCCGAAGGAGTCCGAATGCCTATTCGAATGCGAAGCTGGCCAAAGTATTAAATGTGGCGCCAAACAGACTTCAGAATCGTAATCAGCGTATCAAACTGCATTTGTACACCAAATTTAAGTAAATTCTGAGGGGGTCACCCTGTGACCTCATAAACTTGGATGACCTCTCAAGGTCAAATTATTCAATGTGGTGCCGAACAGACTTCAGAATCGCAATCAGCATGTCAAACTGCATTTGTAGACCAATTTTGATACTATTCTGAGGGGGTCACCCTGTGACCTCAGAAAGTTGGATGACCTCTGGAGGTCAAAGTATTAAATGTGGCGCTGAACGGACTTCAGCATCGTAATCAGCATGTCAAACTACATGGGTACACTAATTATGATCAAATTCTGAGGGGGTCACCCCGTGACCTCTGGTGAACTTATCAACTTTGATGACCTTTAGAGGCCAAAGTTTTAAACTTGGCGCGCAACGGACTTCACCGTTGTAAGTGGCTCGTCACACTGCATAAGTGCACGAAATTAGAGCGAATTCCGAAGGAGTCCGAATTCGAATGTAAAGCTGGCCAAAGTATTAAATGTGGCGCCGAACAGACTTCAGAATCGTAATCAGCGTGTCAAACTGCATTTGTACACCACGTTTGAGTGAATTCTGAGGGGGTCACCTTGTGACCTCAGAAACTTGGATGACCTCTCAAGGTCAAAGTATTCAATGTGGCGCCGAACAGACTTCAGAATCGCAATCAGCATGTCAAACTGCATGTGTAGACTAATTTTGATGATATTCTGAGGGGTCCCTCTGTGACCTCAGAAACTTATCAACTTGGATGACCTGTAGAGGCCAAAGTAAGAATATTAGCGCGCAACGGACTTCACCATTGTAAGTGGCTCATCACACTTTATAAGTGCACGAAATTAGAGCGAATTCCGAAGGAGTCCGAATGCCCATTCCCATGTGAAGCTGGTCAAAGTATTAAATGTGGCGCCGAACAGACTTCAGAATCGTAATCAGCGTGTCAAACTGCATTTGTACACCAAATTTGAGTAAATTCTGAGGGGGTCATCCTGTGACCTCAGAAACTTGGATGACCTCTCAAGGTCAAAGTAATCAATGTGGCGCCAAACAGACTGCAGAATCGTAATCAGGGTGTCAAACTGCATGTGTAGATCAATTTTGATGATATTCTGAGGGGGTCACCCCTTGACCTCAGAAACTTGGATGACCTCTCAAGGTCAAAGTATTCAATGTGGCGCCGAACAGGCTTCAGAAACGCAATCAGCATGTCAAACTGCATGTATAGACCAATTTTGATGATATTCTGAGGGGGCCACCCTGCGACCTCCGGTGAACTTATCAAATTTGATGACCTCTAGAGGCCAAAATATTAAAATTGGCGCGCAACGGACTTCACCATTGTAAGTGGCTCGTCACACTGCATATGTGCACGAAATTAAAGCGAATTCTGAAGGAGTCCGAATGCCCATTCGAATGTAAAGCTGGCCAAAGTATTAAATGTGGCGCCGAACAGACTTCAGAATCGTAATCAGCGTGTCAAACTGCACTTGTACACCACGTTTGAGTGAATTCTGAGTGAATTTTGAGTGAACCCTGTGACCTCAGAAAGTTGGATGACCCCTGGAGGTCAAAGTATTAAATGTGGCGCCAAACAGACTTCAGCATCGTAATCAGCATGTCAAACTACATGGGTACACCAATTATAATCAAATTCTGAGGGGGTCACCCGTGACCTCTGGTGAACTTATCAACTTTGATGACCTTTAGAGGCCAAAGTATCAAATTTGGCGCGCAACGGACTTCACCATTGTAAGTGGCTCGTCACACTGCATAAGTGCACGAAATTAGAGCGAATTCCGAAGGAGTCCGAATGCCCATTCCAATGTAAGCTGGCCAAAGTATTAAATGTGGCGCCGAACAGACTTCAGAATCGTAATCAGCGTATCAAACTGCATTTGTACACTACGTTTGAGTAAATTCTGAGGGGGTCACCCTGTGACCTCAGAAACTTGGATGACCTTTCAAGGTAAAAGTATGAAATGTGGCGCCAAACAGACTTCAGAATCGTAATCAGGGTGTCAAACTGCATGTGTATATGAATTTTGATGATATTCTGAGGGGGTCACCCCGTGACCTCAGAAACTTGGATGACCTCTCAAGGTCAAAGTATTCAATGTGGCGCCAAACAGGCTTCAGAATCGCAATTAGCATGTCAAACTGCATGTATAGACCAATTTTGATGATATTCTGAGGGGTCACCCTGTGACCTCCGGTGAACTTATCAACTTTGATGACCTCTAGAGGCCAAAGTATTAAAATTGGCGCGCAAGGGACTTCACCATTGTAAGTGGCTCGTCACATTGCATATGTGCACGAAATTAGAGCGAATTCCGAAGGAGTCCGAATGCTTATTCGAATGTGAAGCTGGCCAAAGTATTAAATGTGGCGCCAAACAGACTTCAGAATCGTAATCAGCGTGTCAAACTGCATTTGTACACCAAATTTGAGTAAATTCTGAGGGGGTCACCCTGTGACCTCAGAAATTTGGATGACCTCTTAAGGTCAAAGTATTCAATGTGGCGCCAAACAGACTACAGAATCGCAATCAGCATGTCAAACTGCATGTGTAGACCAATTTTGATAATATTCTGAGGGGTCACCCTGCGACCTCAGAGAATTGGATGACCTCTGGAGGTCAAAGTATTAAATGTGGCCCTAAACAGACTTCACCATTGTAAGTGGCTTGTTAAACTGCATAAGTGTGCGAAATTCAGGGGAATTCTGAGGGGGTCCGAATGTGAAGCTAAATGTGAATCTGAATCTGTAGCTGTTTTGACAGACGTCTATACGGCCTTGGTTAGTACCCAGGGCAATAGAACACTGTTAGTACCTACTAGTATTTTCAGGGGGTGTCATCCCGGGATTCCCTATGTATCGGCTGCCGAGCGGCTCATTATTAGCTAATAATAATAATAATAACGTTTATTTCGCACCAGCGTTGGTACATATCTTTGCAGCGCACACAATGGGAAGGAGACGTCACTGGTGCTCTGGTCCAGTC
Source organism: Chirona hameri (assembly GCA_036785665.1). NCBI lineage: Eukaryota > Metazoa > Arthropoda > Thecostraca > Balanomorpha > Balanidae > Chirona > Chirona hameri. The sequence continues at coordinate 123,436 of JAXIVJ010001567.1, forward strand.
GTGGCCAGCCCCGTCGCCGCAGCTGTGCTTTCGAGCGTTTTGCGGTCTTTTGACGGATGTTGACGAGAGCGGCAATTTGAAGTCGTAGCCGTTAGATAAGTAAGTTATGTTGCAAGTCTATATTTGGAAATATTTTGCTTTTTGTATGTGTTTTTTAGAATATCTTGAACATTAAGCCAAAACAATGTCATTTGCAACATTTCCAGGTACAACGTATGGCCGTCTCACCCCTCAGCCAGACCAGAGCAGCGTATGGCCGCCTTGCCCTTCAGCCAGACCGGACAGCGTACGGCCGTCTCGCCCTCAGCCAGACCGGTGCAGCGTATGCCCGTCTCACCACTCAGTCAGACCGGGGGTATGGCCGTTTCCTCCCTCAGCCGGACCGGGGCAGCGTATAGCCGTTTCACCCTTCAGCCAGACCGGGGCAGCGTATGGCCGTCTCATCCCTCGGTGAGAACGGTGCAGCGTATGGCCGTCTCGCCCCTCAGCCAGATCGGCAGCGTATGGCCGTCTCACCCCTCAGTCCGACCGGTGCAGTGTATGGCCGTCTCGCCCCTCAGCCAGACCGGGGCAGCGTATGGCCATCTCCCCTCCCTCAGCCGGACCGGGGCGGCGTATGGCCGTCTCACTCCTCAGTCTGACCGGTGCAGTGTATGGCCGTCTCGCCAGTCGCCCATCGCACAGACCGGGGAAGCGTATGGCCGTCTCCCCCTCAGCATGCATTAAGGGAGGGTAATTATCCGCGGTAAACGTAATCTTAAATAGGATCGTACCTTAGGCGCAACTATCCGTATCCCGTTCGAAATATTCGCACCACACTGAGCCGTGTGCGGCGACGGCTGAGTCGGACCAGAGCACCAGTGACGTCACGCTAATGTTTATGATTGGGGTGCTAAAATCCCCGTATGACTACCTCTCTTATACGGCCTTGAGTATTTGATCTACCCTGGTACCTACTCATGAGTGATCAACATCCCCCAGAGTATTTTATAGTCCCCCTCAAACAACACTCATCAACTTCGTAAGCAGCGGGGAATAAGTTTGATCGCAATGACCAAAAGTAAAATGAGTTTGAAAATGGGTGTGTCAGGTATTTGTGTTTAAACTGCGATGGTCATTTTAGTCATTGGGATGTTGATGTAGGTAACTTCAAAAATAGACAATTACCTAATAAGTTAGCTTTGGTTAGATAGACATGAAGAAACTGGTATTTTGACATGCCAAAAGATGAAACCTTTACCCCACCTCCTATCCTCTTAGTTACCTTACCTTACTTACACATCAGGAATTTGAAAGGCACTGCCTGTAGGTCACAGTCTCGTCAAACACTTTGGATATGGAATTTGTTAGGTCTAGGTGAGATCTTGGATTGGTAGAAAGTATTTTTTTGGTATGCCATTGCTGGTCCAGTCAGGACTTAAACTGGTTTAAGCCCAGGCTACACTATGCGTGGTTGGCAAGGAAATCATGTGCATGTTCTCCATGTTTGCAGAACTTCCTTGATGTCCGGGATCTGCTGGTCAAGCAAATCATGCAAGAAAATGGATAAACCACTGCATTTTTTAATCGATAAACCACTGCATAAATATCTGCCATCTTCAACACAAGTTTCAACACTTATAATTTGCTGAAACGCTTCTTCATTCATCTTCTGCCATGATACTCAGCCCAAATCATTCAAGTTTAGGTCTAGTATAGACTACAATACACAAAATCAAGCAAAATTATAAAAACCCTACAACACGCAATCTTGGAAAACAACTACAAGTTCAGAATTTTGAACTTTTCATCGTTCTGACTGTGACATGTGCAGAATTTCCTTGATGTTTCATCCAGGATCTGCATGATGTGCCAGTGTAGCTCTCCCAATGCATTTACTATCAGCTGAACTTGCTCTGTTCTTTCACGCAAATCCTGACAACACGGATAACACACATGATTTTCAGGAAATCACACACTGTTAGGCCTGGGCCTAACAGTGTCAGGAAGGGCGACATGTGGAGGGAGGCCATTCCAATTGTTAATGGCACATACACAGGGTATTCCTCCAGACTTGAGACGCTGCCTGTGGCTTAGCCAATTTCCAACAGTGGCCTTTAGTTTTCGCCAGTGTAGCCTGCGAGACAAAGTCCAGGTCAATAACCGCATGGGGGGCAAAACTGTTTTGTCCCCCCCAAAAAAAAATAGCCAAGGGTAATATATATTTATGGTCGAAAATAGTTCAAACTCCAAACTTGGCAGGAGCATGGGAATTTTGGCCATTTTCTGGACTTTTTGGGTCCAAAGAATTTTGCTCTCTTAATTTTTGCTCTAGAAATTTGCTCTCTTTTCACCTGATCATACTGACAATGTAGTTCAAATATAATTATATTTTCCTCACAAGGATTTAATATCTATTTCACATCAGGAATTTTTACTTTCCAAGTTAAATTATTTTTCTCAAAATGAAAATCTGAATTTTCCTAACAATAAAATTGTACTCTCCACCTATGGATTTTTACTCTCCTGGACCAGGTCATGTAACACAAAATCCAACACTGCGTCGGCGCCCTAAAGATAAAGAGACGCAACAACCCTGAGTGTTCTGGACTTGGTGAAAATAATTAATAAAGGTGAAATAATGCTAGGAAAGGTTACGCGAAATTGTCGGTTGGATTTGGGATCCTTTTAAAGCTATGGAAGCAGGAAGCATTGTAGTTGATGAATTTGCCAAATATCAGACACGGAATACGAGGCCACAAGCCTGGTTACGTGGACATGCAGTCATTTCATTCGTATTTTGTTTGCAGTTGCGACAGCACATGGGGAGCAGGACACATTCGCCCCTTGCAGTCGGGCCCCCTGCCCGACTGCAAGGGGGGCAGGGGGCCCGACTGCAATGTCAATTGACATGTTATGTCAAACATATAGTTTTGCCCCCCTGACATTTTAGGAAGCCCCGCTAAAATAAAAACAAGGGGGACTGCAGGTTGTTTGCAGGGGCGGCGTAACAGGGCAGCCTGGGGCAGGTGGACGGTCGCCCCTGTCGTCGGGCAGGGGGCAAACATATTTGTTTGCCCACTCCCTGACATTTAAGGAGGCCCGCAAAAACGAAGGGAGGCCCTGCACAAATTAATGGTGATCCCCGGCGAATATACCTAAATACTGAGTTACCCCGCTCCTCGCTGGGATAAAAAAAAAACAGAAATATAGGCGGCGGGCCCTGTAGAGGATAAGAAGCTCAAAATGCTATTAATTCAATTCAGCGTTACAACAAACCGAAGACGATGACGATGGCTTCGTTATGACGATGGCCACCGATGTGACGCGCGTAGCGGCGTGAAAATGTAAATTTTAGGTCTTGGAATACAAAATTTGTATATTGAACCAGACCGTGAGTGGAGCCAAGCCTCAGGTAACCCCTTTTAATGGTTACACATCTCGGTATGAAGAAAAATATTGAAATAAAGGTAGTTTTTCATATACATTAGCCTCGGATAGTAAGTCACGATGACCGGTGGCAGTCAGCGCTCGATAGTACGTGTGCTAATACAAACTGTACACATATATTCTGAACTTTTAACAAACAACTGGTAACAGTGCAAATGCTTTGAAAGCAGTAACCATGTATACATTAACCTTTCAAATTTGTTATATCATTTAATTTAATCATTATATTTTGAAGTAACAGGAAGATATTGTATTCACACTGGCAATAGGAATGCTCAATGTACCATACCACCCCCTTTCCAGATTTCTAATACAAAATACGCAAACATTTCCCAAATGGAAACTACAACCTTGGACAGAGCTCTGGACAAACTGGAGTCGGAAATTTGCAAGTTTTACATAATAGCAGAGCCTAACTATCCCTCGCCAGTGCAGGGAGGCGGGGGTGCCACCCCCTCGGTTTTTCGGGAATAACTGGCGTAGTTATCAACCGATTGCGATGAAACTTTCAGTACCCTACTTTTGAACACATACTCTGAAATGTTAAACATCTACCCCCATGACCTGTGACCTATGACCTGTTGCTCAAGGTCATGTCAGGCGCAACTGGCGTCCCGTAGTATCGATGCTTGTAACTTGTGCAGTTTCCGAGTGTTTGTTGTTCAGGAGCATATGCACAGGCCATAGGTGTTACGGTCGAGGTCGCTGTATATCGAGGTCGAGGTCGAGGTCGACTGCCTTAAAAAGTGGGGGTCGACCCCTCCCCGGTTTTCAAAAGGGGGGATGGGGGTCGCGACCCCCCGACCCCCTCCCCCCGTCGGCGACACCCCTGGTCGCATTTAAGCATACGCAACATGTTCCAGTTACAGTGACATGCCAGGTGACAGGTCAAAATAGAGGTATTGGATATTCGCGGTACCAATTCGAGGTATTCGAGGTAATCGAGATACCAATTTCAATCCAATTTCGTGGGAGGATGTACAATTGATAGGTAAGGCATACGGTGCACAATGTTTAAAGAGACACTGCCTATATCGGATGATATCGCAAAAACCGGCTTAAACAAGTCCTATGGACTACTTGTGATTTGTAATCGTCCTCAAAGGCTTACCCAAGCAGCGCAAATACAAAAAAAAAACAATAATTTATTTCATTTTTCATAAGAATCTAAAAACTGTTTACGATTTCTACGCACCACTACATATATGGATTATGGAAGCGTTTGTTCCAGTTAGCTGCATCTGACCAACCGTCAGCTGACGCTATTGCAACAATTGGATGAGGCGGAAAAGCACTTATACATTGTGGTTCCTGTTAACTACATGCAACGAATCTGGCGCATCTGGCGCACTTGAGTTGTTGCCACAAAAAACTCGGTCGGAATCAAAGTCCCTTCGGAATTAATATTATCCCTTCGGAATTAATATCTACTTGTATCCAATTATTGGGCTTAAATCAGGCATAATAAGACATTAAATGGTTTCTGACATTACAAATTTCGACAGAATGCTTAACCCTATTCCCTGCGGGCGGCCATAATTACGTTAACCTGCGGGGGGGGGCAGATTCTCCCCCCCCCCCCCCCCCCCAGAGATCTCGAGAACCGCTCGGTCGATTTCAATAGGGTAAACGCCATTCGATTCGTTATGACAAGATCTCTCTTTTTGTATCCCAAAATTTTTGTTTTGTTCAAAAATGGGGGGCCAGGGGGCAAAAAATCCGAAAATTTTGGGTGTTTTTTTAAAGGTCATTGTGGCCATGTGGCTCGACCGATTTTCATGCTCCAAGCGTTTTTGAGCTTCAAATGTACTGGTATTTAATATATCAAAAGACAAAAAGCGAAATATATCATAGGCGTATTCAGGGAATGTAAAATGGGGGGATTTTCTTGGAAAAAAATATGCGCTGTTCGTGATTGTTTGGGACGACATGAACGTCACATGTAGGCATTACATGCTGTAATTTGTTAAATTTGATATATTGCGCATAGGCGGATCCAGGAATAAACATGGGGGCACCATGCATGTAACGTTTTTATAATTTTACTAATTTGAAGTTGGACCTAATTTGAGGGTGGGTATCGCCTCCCATTTTTTTATCCTGAGTGCGCATCTGCCCCAAAATATGTACAATACCAGTATCTATGATGCATATTGCATTGCAATTGTTTCTGACGCATTTATTGCACTGCAAACCACGAAGGAAGTATGCGACGCAAAACCGCATTCCTAACACCCTCCCCAAAACAGGAGCCTGGAACCGCCTCTGCTGAACCGATTTTTTCAAAATTTTGACAACACGCGCCATTCAATTTTGGGAAAAGTCACAAAGTTTCAGGACGGTTTAGGCCTAACGGTTTAGAAGCGGCAAGTGAAAAACCACCGGGAGGGGCAGAATCTGCCCCCGCAGGGAATAGGGTTAAGCAAAAAATATAACTATTTACAATTGTTGCACAACGCTGCAATTAATTTATTTTGGTGCGTAGTGGTGAGCGGACCCGTCAAGGTCATTGGCTGGAAGAAAACCGAACTTTGAACGATGATATTGGGCGACTGGGCGCGAATTTCGAAAAACGGACTTCGTAGTGTTAATCAGATACGATTGCTCTTTAACATATCAAATTTTACTTTAAAGAGACAGTGACTGACAGACAGTTGACAGACAGACAGACAGACAGACAGACAGACAGACAGACAGACAGACAGACAGACAGACAGACAGACAGACAGACAGACAGACAGACAGACAGACAGACAGACAGACAGACAGACAGACAGACAGACAGACAGACAGACAGACAGACAGACAGACAGACAGACAGACAGACAGACAGACAGACAGACAGACAGACAGACAGACAGACAGACAGACAGACAGACAGACAGACAGACAGACAGACAGACAGACAGACAGACAGACAGACAGACAGACAGACAGACAGACAGACAGACAGACAGACAGACAGACAGACAGACAGACAGACAGACAGACAGACAGACAGACAGACAGACAGACAGACAGACAGACAGACAGACAGACAGACAGACAGACAGACAGACAGACAGACAGACAGACAGACAGACAGACAGACAGACAGACAGACAGACAGACAGACAGACAGACAGACAGACAGACAGACAGACAGACAGACAGACAGACAGACAGACAGACAGACAGACAGACATACAGACATACAGACATACAGACATACAGACACACAGACATACAGACAGACAGCCAGCCAGCCAGCCAGCCAGCCAGCCAGCCAGCCAGCCAGCCAGCCAGCCAGCCAGCCAGCCAGCCAGCCAGCCAGCCAGCCAGCCAGCCAGCCAGCCAGCCAGCCAGCCAGCCAGCCAGCCAGCCAGCCAGCCAGCCAGCCAGCCAGCCAGCCAGCCAGCCAGCCAGCCAGCCAGCCAGCCAGCCAGCCAGCCAGCCAGCCAGCCAGCCAGCCAGCCAGCCAGCCAGCCAGCCAGCCAGCCAGCCAGCCAGCCAGCCAGCCAGCCAGCCAGCCAACCAGCCAGCCAGACAGCCAGACAGCCAGACAGCCAGACAGCCAGACAGCCAGACAGCCAGACAGCCAGACAGCCAGACAGCCAGACAGCCAGACAGCCAGACAGCCAGACAGCCAGACAGCCAGACAGCCAGACAGCCAGACAGCCAGACAGCCAGACAGCCAGACAGCCAGACAGCCAGACAGCCAGACAGCCAGACAGCCAGCCAGCCAGACAGCCAGACAGCCAGACAGCCAGACAGCAGCAGCCAGCCAGCCAGCCAGCCAGCCAGCCAGCCAGCCAGCCAGCCAGCCAGCCAGCCAGCCAGCCAGCCAGCCAGCCAGCCAGACAGACAGTTTCACCTCCGACTCTGACTTCGACTCCGACTTTAAAGAGAATGTTTCACCTTTGTATTGGTTTTGAACTGAGATAGCCATTATCTTTGGCCGTTATTTAAATGTCGAAAATACTAAGGTCATTTTCCCCAAAACTTAGCCGTTTTTAAGCAATTCAATTGATAGTTTTGCAAAATGGGGTCTAGGCTAGTGCCGCCGCTGATTGGCTCACAGCGACTTTTTCCGCCAATCCCATTTTGTCAGCCAATCAACGCGGTCTATGGCTCAATAATGACATCATCCAAAATTTACAAACTTATTTGTATAAGGTTAAGTGACTTTTCGAGATAAAATATCATCATCGTTTCCAGCAGCACTTACTTCATATTTTCGACTACAACCAGCATATATTTGACAACTTTCAGAAAGGGGGAAACATTCCCTTTAACACGCGCACCGACGGGGGGGCGGATATCTGCCACCCCCTCTAAAGTTGTTCGTGAATAGCGGGAAAACTGCGGCGCGCGCCGCCGCCAAATTTGGCGTAACTTTTTGGGCATCAATTACACCCATTGTGTGAACTTTTTGTCCTCGTGTCTGCTCAGGTCAGGTCAACAGGTAACGTTAAGTGACCCCACCTCCAAACATGTTTTTGAAAGTTTGTGGTCGTACCAAAAATACAGTGTTGTACCGATCTGTTTAATATCACATAATTTATTAGGTCATAAATACCTACAATTCGTATATCTCGTTTTTTATATCGGAGACAGCACGCGCACTGGAGAGGGGTATGCCACTAACGCGCACTGGAGAGGGGCATTTTTGTCCCCCCCCCCCGAGATCTCCGAAAGTATGAGAGCTAGAACGATCAAACTTACAGGGTAGGTAGGTACTATGATGATCTGCATTTGCTGAAATTTAGGTGACCTTAGGTCAATATCTTCCAGGTCAAACGAGGTCACGAAGGTCAAATCGGGCAAATGTCACAATTTTTGGAATTTGACCCCTGTGACGTCACAGGTCACCAGCAGGGTGTCCAAAGTTGTGTTCGGAGATGAACATTGACATTGGCTACCGAATGTCGTTTGGATCATACCGATCCGACTGTTGGTTCCGAAGATATCGTTTCGCCGACCTCGATTCTGGCCGCCATCTTGGACTTCAAATCCGTATAACTCAAAAATTTACCGACCTATTTTTTTTTGTGTTGCGTCAAACGATCCGCTATTGTGTTGGCTTAAATGTCGCACATAAAAACACGGCCCTGCTCCGCTTCGTTTTCGAGCTGTTCACGAAAAACATGTGGGGGCACAACAGTGCCCCCCCCCCCCCTCCAGTGCGCGTGTTAAAGGGAAATAATGACCTTTTCCCACAAAAATGGAGTTAGCACTTGAAATCGACAGATGAGGCCAAAATATGATGTAAAGTCATCGCATTTTGCATAGAAAAATTCCTTCCGAGAGATACTGGCAGTTTTCTACCGATAAGCGTTCCACACTTTTAACGACGGTACTTGCAAGTTACTTTCAGTTTCCATCAAACTCCGGGCTTTTCCCGTATTGCTTTTTACGCAATGGTGTGGAAAATAAATTTTGCATTCTGCTTGTGATTATATGCCCACCCATCCTTTACAATTAGCAAACAATACAAAAACTGGCAATTTAATCGGAAGCTCATTGATGCACGACGACGGCGACCTATTTAGTGTCGGCGATTTGTTTCGAAGTGCCCATTCAACAACGTTGAACATATTGATACAAAAGCGCCAGATGTGTCGCTTTCCAATAGTGGATGGAAAATACCGATCATTATTTTTTCCCACACTTCCAGCTTTGAATTAGGGAATAATGTTATTTAATTCTTAAATTTAGATCACATCATTTTAATACCAATAACGGTAGCAAATAAATTGTTGCTAACAAAATCAAAAGGTCATTATTTCCCTTTAATCCTCGCCAGGGTAGGCTCTCTCAAATGAGGTGAATGAGGTATTAAATGCTCATTCACGATTCTAGCTAGATTCAAATTCAAACTCTACATTTTCACGATTTTGATGAAAATCTGCGTCATTGACATGACCTCAGAGGTCACCTATTCACCCAGGACCTTACAATCGGATGCAACGGCTTCCTCTCATCACAAGCAGCACACTCCTTTTTTATATCGAAGCTCTAGCTCAATTAGGAGCGAAACGTCAGGGAGGGTTGTACCCCCACCACCCGGTCATGTAGGTATCGGGTAGGGCCCGATACCTACATGACCGGGTGGGTGGGGGTACAACCCTCCCTGGCGTTTCGCTCCTAATTGAGCTAGAGCTTCTATATAAACAAGGAGCGTGCTGCTTGTGATGAGAGGAGGCCGTTGCTATCCGATTGTAAGGTCCTGGGTGAATAGGTGACCTCTGATATCATGTCAATGACGCAGATTTCATCAAAATGGTGAAAATGTAGAGTTTCATTTTAATCTAGCTAGAATCGTGAATGAGCATTTAATTATGCAAAATGGGTGCCAATTTGAAATCAGCGTCACAAAATGTCCTAGAAACTACCAGAGTCCAAAAGGGGACATGTCAGGTCATCGGAGGTCAGTGACTTCAGTTGACCTGTGGAAGTGCTCTTGCTATAGCTTGCGTTTTTGCCACTGCCTGGAGCCACTATGAAATTGAACATATTTTCGATTCATTCATGAAGCTTAAATATCCGAGGGCATTCTTAATTAGATGTCTACGAAAAGCAAAGAAAATAAGACGGGCTCCGGCGTCTACACGGACCCGGTCCAATCAAAAAATCATAGTGGCTCCAGGCAGTGGCAAAACGGAAGCTATAGCAATAGTTCTGAGGAAAGCGGGCGTGCAACTGATTGAAAAAACGGGTTCAAATATCGGTGAAATGATCAAGGAAAGAAGAGGAATAGAAAGTAAAGATAGTGTTGTCTACAAAGTACCATGTAGTGGATGCTCGAAAGTGTACTTTGGAGAAACGTATCGGGGAACAAAGAAGAGGACTAAATGAACATAAAACAGGCATTCGCCATCACAGAACTACAAGTTCGTTCGTAAT
>JAXIVJ010001568.1:0-5000 GCA_036785665.1 Chirona hameri
ATTTTTGGCCTACCATCAGGTTATTTTTGTACTCTTCCTTTGCTCCTCCACCAACAAAACACCAAAACACCAAAACACCAATTATATGTACTCCTCCACCAACAAAAAAGTAGAATTCCGCCCTGGGGGCAGACTTGTCAATGATTCAATGTGAATCGACCTACTTTTGATTGAATCATTCTTATTTCAAATGAATGACTCATGAATCGATTCACCTCATGCGCAAACCTGTTGTGAGTCACTGATTGAATCATTCATACAGAGAAAATAGGCTGATTGAATCATTCATTGCTCAAAAGAATCATTCTTTTTTGGTCGAACAGCATATACTGTCCACAAAATATGCCAGCGGCCCAGCATTCATCTGTGCCCTGTGGACAAACCAGGCACTTAATGGTGACCCAAGTTGGGGCAGTGGCCAGTGGCCCACCATTTGAATAGGAAACTCCACCCGTGGCACTGAGGCAAAAGCAGGTGAAACACTTCCAATAGATCCGGGAGAGAAGGAGGTAAGATCACTCTATATCTATAAATATAAGTGTGAAGAAAGTGTCTCCGTCGTCGTGATTCGAACGCGCTTAATGAAAAGTCCCAGTTAAAGGGGCAATTGCCACCTTTCTGAAAGTTGTCAATATACGCCGGTTGTACCCGAAAATAGGAAGTAAGTGCTGCTGAAAACGATGGTGATATGTTTTTTCTCGAAAACGACACTTAACTTGATAAAAATTAAGTTGTTTAAATTTGGGATGATGACGTCATATTGAGCTCTAGAGAGCTATATAGAAATCCTTTACGCTGCCAAATTATGGCACATTTTTTCTAGACAATTCTGGCGCTTTGAATAACAAAACCAACCATTGAACGTATGCTTCTTCGTACACCACCGTCAAACTAGGAACATATTTATTCCAAATGTAGTTTGATATTTGAGGCATCTCGATTTCCGCTGAAAATTGATACACTGACCATATCCGATACGCTGATCACGAATCTAATGTTTTTGATCTGGGATTGTTTCGTACCTTACGAAATACGGACGGTCATACATACATACGAACAGGGACGTCGGAACTATGTTCAAGTTGGGGGGGGGGGGGGCGGAGGCATTCTGAAGTCGATTCTTTCCATGCAACGCCCATAGGCGTAATGGTAAAATCAAAAAATGTTGGGGGGGGGGCTGCCCCTCCCCCCCCCCCCCCTGTTCCTACGCCTATGCATACGTAGGTCCGCCGGGTATCTCGATTTCGCTGAAAATTGTTCCACAAACCATATCCGATGCGCTGATCACGAATCCAATGTTTTTGGTCTTGGATTTTCGTATCTTACGAAATACGGGACGGTCATACATACGAAGGTCCGCCGTGTATCTCGATTTCGCTGAAAATTTGTGTACAGAGTGCAGACCATGCAGCATACTTAGGACACTGATCACGAAATCTTCCGTTTGATATTCCGATTTGTATTCTTGATGATTTTATTTTCGCAGACAGTGTAATGCTTTCTACATTTGTTTTCGTATCGCAGTGCAGGGAACAGTTAACAGTATCATACACGACATTGTGCCCACCCTTGACTAGCCAGATGCAACAACCTGATCAACTATTATCAAACCGAAATGTGCTTCCTTCACGAATAATGCGACAAAATGCATCCTTTGGTTACCAAAACCACACGACAGTGTCCCTATTCAGCCTTTACCGAGCAAAATAAAAAAGGTACCGTACAACACAGCCATCCAGATTATTTAAATGAGAACGATCTGCTTCAGGCAAAAACGCAGGTGAAGGGAAGGGAAATAGGCCGGCCGGAAGCGGGCGGCCACCTTGCTGCGCTCGGTCAGCTGGCCAGCCCTGCCTGCCTCCTTCGAGGGACGCTTGGCCGCTGAGCTCGGCTCCGACTCGGACTGGGGGCAGACGCTTCTTTACCGCCTGTGGGTAGAGAGGGGCGGTCAACTCAAGGGGGGGGGGGGAGCTCAGGTCATGGCACGACCACACCAACATACAGTACAACAACCAGCGTACAACAACCAGGGTCAGACACAGCAGCAGGTCACATGGGATCAGACACAGCGGCAGGTCACACGGGTCAGACACAGCAGCAGGTCACACAGGTCAGACACAGCAGCAGGTCACATGGGTCAGACACAACAGCAGGTCACACAGGTCAGACACAGCGGCAGGTCACACAGGTCAGACACAGTGGCAGGTCACATGGGGTCATTCACCAGCAGCAGGTCACACAGGGTCAGACACAGTGGCAGGTCACACGGGGTCAGACACAGTGGCAGGTCACACAGGGTCAGACACAGTGACAGGTCACATGGGGTCAGACACAGTGACAGGTCCACACAGGGTCAGGACACAGTGGCAGGGTCACATGGGGTCAGACACAGTGGCAGGTCACACAGGGTCAGACACAGTGTGCAGGTCACATTAAGACACAGGGTAAAACACTTTCTTGTCAGTGCAGCCATCTTATGTACAGTATGACGTCACAGCATCATATGGTAAACATCAGAAAAACAGAGGCATTGTGCACCAGGGCAGGCATTTCCATATTTCTTCTGACGAAGCCGTTATTATTATAAGATAGGTTAGATTAGGTTAGGTTGCATTAATACATCGGACAACTTATTTACGCTTTAGGGTTAGGTTTTGTCTACAAGATGGTCTGGGGTACAAACAGCTCCCAGTAGGGTGCTGCAGCGTCAGTGAGCGGATTGTTTTAAAACGTTGGTCCCTGTAACCGTAATTGCTGTAAAGGTTAGGTCAGGTTTGATTATTGTTATTATTATTGCTTCCTGACACACCCTGGTTAGGTTTAATGCCTTTGTCAGAAGAAATATGGAATTTTGCTGTGGTGCACATTGCAGCTGCTTTTCTGATGTTACCATATGCTGCCTAGGATACTGTGAATGGAATTACACGGCGCACTGACAGGTACCTACCCTGAGTCGAATATTACCTACCTGTATCACTTTTGGTCAAATAATCTTACATTTCCATAATTTATAATTTTGCTCACTGAACAATGAACATCATCACTAGCAAACATATTGATAGAACACCACTGGCGGATACAGTTGCAGTGGAATACCAGTGGGCATAGCCCCTGCCAAATGTGAACAAAATGCAGAAAATTGGCATGTTTCAGCATTTCATATACAAGTATAAGCAACTTTTATTTGGTGAAATGTGTTTTGAAATCCTCCTCAGGGTAACGTAAAAGTACAATTTCCTCTTTCAATTTTGTAATGTGTCAAAACCTTCTTTTCAATCTTAAAATAATGGCACGTGGCACATTTTCCCACTTATTTTTTTTTTACAAAAGTATCCGTCATAGACGTCTGATTACCCAAATATTTTTTCTCCTAATGCTAAACAAATTGCCTTTTGTCTGGCTTATGCTCTTGTGATATTTGAAACGATAATCACAGCATAATTAGTGAATACGTTGATAGGAAAATAGGAACCTGTTGGGCCGTTAGCTGTTGGTAAATGAAATATGACGACTCACCTGCATGACGACTCACCTGTACACCGTAGTATATAAATCTTGATTCGCCACACACAACACAGGGTATTCGAGGCATACCTGATCGCTCTTAATTGAAATTATTGACGTAAAAAGATTCAAACTGGTCAAATGTTGATGGCACGGCGTAACACATCAATCAACAATCAAACATCACGATTCGCGATCATAGAAAATCAAGGTTTCATTCCAAACAAGTACACCCGGCCATAACGAGAGCTGACGTCATCGGTACAAAACTCCATATAAGGGTGGGCCTTACTAGGCCCAAATTTTAAAATCACAATTGAATTTCTCTTAGACCAGATATCGTGTGTTTGTTTTCAATGTACCCCCCTAAGTTTCGCTCTAAGGCCACTAACTTAGCTATCTCAACTCAAAACTAGTGTTAAGGTGGAATGTCCCTTTAATATTCGGCACGTGTATTGATGTGGGTACCTGCATTCAGGAGACTCCAAGATAATTGGGAAATAATGATATATTTGATTATGTGGATGCATAATTCGTAGAGCTAAACGACACTGGAGGAGTTTTCTATTCAAATGGTGAGGCCAAAAAAATGTTATCATAAAAGATGTTCTCCGTAATACCGTAAAGGTGTTCTCCGCTCCAAGGATTCAGTTTTCTACACACCGAAGGGGCATGTAGATTGCATGTGTAGTTTGCCTGATAAATTCTACAATTGGTCCGTTGTTTAGGGACTCAGCTGTTCTTTATGAAACACATCAGACATTTTGGGCCGGATTTGTACAATTAGTATGTGTAGGGTTTGTAGATTTGTTGTTTGTGATTGTAAATTGTAGTTTTTGCTTTATGAAACATATTTGTACAACTACAACTACAAACCTACAATCTTACACATACAAAAGTTACAAAATCGACCTTTATGAAAAAGGCTACAGGCCGCGTGTTAACTTCAAATTAAAATAAGTGAAGTTCAAATTAAAACAAGTGAAATTAAAATTAAAATATGCGAAGTTCAAAATAAAAAAGCGATATTCAATTTAAAATAAGTGAAATTAAAATGAAAATAAGTGAACTTCAAATTAAAACCATTTATTAAGCACATTCAGAGCCGTGAAAGCATCGGCGATATAACATGAACCCGCGTATAATGCTATTGCAGACGCAATTCACATTGATATTTACATTCAGTTGCTGTGTAATAATGGAATATGGGCAAATGTTGATTGCCCAGCGCTTAAGTTCAGGATTATTGTCGAAGTAAAGGGAAAAGTAAGTAAAGGGAATTGATGGCGACTTCCAACTATGTAGTCTGGAAATTGAGCGTACCAAATAGTGATCTCTGAAGAAAAAAAAAAACGCCTTTCAACCATGCCGGTACATGTGTGTCGAAAGAGACCAATGCGAGCACCAGCTTTTTATAAACAAATTCTGTGAAAAAAACGTTTTATTTCTAAACCTAATAACAGCAAAATGGCGTCGACATTCCTAAACGAACTCAT